>JADLZN010004162.1:0-20019 GCA_018155175.1 Sinocyclocheilus anophthalmus
CGCCAAACCCCCTTTTCAGGCCTCTGAATGGGACCGACTCATTGATATTCCTGTGAGGGGACCCAAGTGCCACTGATTTTTGGGGTGTGTAGTTTGGGTGCAGGGACACATTTATGTGTGGACTTGCGTGTTATTTTCAGTGTTCTTATGTCAAAGAAATATATCACCAAAAATATTGTTTACTTTTTCTTCAGTAGAACTAAAAAGGAGATATTTTGTGAATTGTCCTGGCTGCTCTTTGTCCTTAAATGAAATTAATGGGAACAGTTCAGTTCCAAAACTGAAAAAGAAGCACAATAAAAGTGGTCTATAATGAAAAAAAAAAAAGAAAAAAAAAAAAAAAACAAAAAAAGAAAACGAAAAAATAAAAAAGATAAAAAAAAAAAAAAAAAAAAAAAAAAAGAAAAAAAAAAAAAAATGAAAAAAAAAAAAAAAAAAACAAAAACAAAGAAAACAGCAAAAAGAAAAAAAAAAACAAGAAAAAACAAAAAAAAAAAAAAAAAAAACTCTTGCGTCTATATTAATTATTTTTCTAGAGCCATAGAATGCTTGGTAATGGTGAAATTTTAATCATTCTTCCCACTAAAAATCTTTCTTGGAACATCATCTAATATGCTTTTAAAATTTGTGCGAACTCGGGGCAACGAGTAATTGTACTGAACATGCACTTGGAATTTGCATTTCAAATCTTTTTAAATATTGTTAAAAACTGTACTTGCAGATAATACTATTGAAATAAAAGGCCATTTAAAGGTACAAAGAGAGTACACTTTCATGACTGTTTCTTAACACACTTTAGTACACTTTTTAAAAGTGCACTTTGAAATAATGTCAAATTAAACGTTTTTCTGTAAAGTACATTTAAAATACATATTAAAACACATGTAAAGTCCTTGGTTGGAATTTATGTAACTTATGTAACTTTAGTGTTACATTTTAAATTAATACATTTTTAATACATTTACAACTTTCTAATAATTGATATTTGCCAAATTATTACATCTTCATGACACACAAGTATATTTTAGTTTACCATAAATGCAGTACACTTCAATCATATTTCTGATTCAATAGAATTATGATAATTACATATTAAGATCTACTTAAATCCTACTAAAGCGAGCCAAAAAAGTGCTGTGGAGTAGCTAATTGCATTTGATATAAATTTAAGCTATAATGCGACTTCATTTCATTGTAATTAACATGCTTGTCATGTCTGGTTATACTTGAGTAGGTTTTTTTTTTTAAAGTATGCTATTTCCCTAATAAATACTGCTAAAGTGTAACATAATGGTTGACATGAAGGTGAATTTTCACAATTTTTTTTCATTTTTAGGTGAACTATACCTTTGATTTCTGTATCTGTACTGTCTTGCTGAACGCTTCTTCCTGAAGCTGTGTATTTTGTCAGGTGAACACTTGTATTGTGGCAGGAGTACCACAGGAAAAGGTTTGGAGAAGTGAGCTCACCGTCTGTCTCCCGTTTAGTAGCAGCTCAGACAAACGCTGTCATCCTCTCTCAAAACACTTACAGTATTGATTGCCACACGCATCCCAGACACACACACACACACACACCGACACCTACACAGACACACACACACGACCACACACACACTACAACACACACACCACACACTAACACCACACCAAACACACACACATACACACCACATAGACACACACACCCCACACATCACCCACCACACCGACACGACACACAAACACCACACACACTACCACACACAGACACAGACTACACTACAATACACCACACACACACAAGTGATCATCCTTGCTGTTAGTTTATTTCAGTCAGCTGGTAGGGCGAGTGCTTCTACAGCGGAGATCAGAGGCTGGCACGTTTGAAATGCACCACCAATGTCATTTGTGTGATTTGTAAATTTGTTTGTTGTTTTTTGGGGTCGGTCGGTCCCCAGAACCTATTGTGTCTGAGACGTTGAACATTTAGGCAATGTCTCTGTCGGTAGTTAAATTTTCAGAACCCTATAACACGCAGTTGTTCAGCTGTTTTCAACCCTATTCCGCTGTCCTTTATATGTTCTCTGAACACCCCATAGCAGTAAACAAGAAACTGGTAGGTCTTGTGTAGTAAACAGCTGACGTCTAAAACTATTTATCAGCCGTTTCCCTCAACTTTAATAACCAAATATTGGGGACTGTTCAAATGTGTTTTGAGAATATTATAATTTTTAGATTTATGGGTTAAAGAGGGTTGGAATTGTTCTTTAATGCTTGAATGTTATATCATCACAGTGATACTTTTTTTTCTTTTTATTTTACAGGTTACTTTTAGTGAGTAAATTGATCTGTTAGGTTGCTATGGTTTTTGCTGAATTAGATATAAAAAGATAAAATTGTATAGCGCATTTTACATTTATGCTGTCTGGTGGTGTTGAAATGACAAACAATTTTTAGCTTTAAAATAACTGCTGAAAACTAACTTTTTTTTTTTTAACTTTATTTTTTTTTTTTGCAGTTGCGAAGAACAAGTCATTTCGTTGGTCACTGACCATTTATTGAACAGCCACCTGGGGTCATCTACTACAGACAAATTGTTTTTTTTTTGTAAATTTACGACGTTAGGTTATTTAACAATTTCCTGTAATGTGCATCAGTTGTTACTTATGTAACTGGTTTAACTCTTAAATTGCTGATTTTCTTCTTCTTATTCTTTTTAAATTCCCATTTAGATTATTTGATATTTTAGGCCTTTTTACACACCATTTAAAAGCTTTGGGTTAACAAGATAATTTTTTTAAATTAATTTTGTAATTAATACTTATATTCAGCAAGGATGTATTAAATTGATCAGAAGTGACAATAAAACATTTGTAATGTTACAAAATATTTATACTTCAAATAAATGCTGTTCTTTCGAACTTTCTATTCCCACAATATCCCCTGCAAAAAAGAAAATATTAACAGCACAACGGTTTGAATAAATTACTTGGAGCAGCAAATCAGTATATTAGAATGAGTTCTGAAGGATCATGTGAACAACTACTAAAGACTGCAGTAATGAGCGAAATTCAGCGGTGCATCGAATAAATTATAAAATTGTATTAATAGAAAAGAAAACAGTTTATTTTAAAATTGTAAAATATTCAACAGTATTGACTGAATCTATAAATACCTATAGCCTAATACCAGTGGATAATGGGGAAAAGAACGCAAACTTCTCCCCCCTGATGTTTTATTACAAAGTTTAACGACTTGTAAGCGCTGAAAGTTTTACAATGTTTTGAATGTGGATGCAACAAAGACTAGAATGCAAGCGGCAAGATTTCCAATATTCTTCTAATACTGTGCTTCTATAGAAAACAATGGAAAAGCAGTGCAGTGGAATGCAGAAACACATTCTGTGTGAATGGCCCCTAATGCAATAACATTCATACATTTTTAATACAGCTGTGTCCAAAACTTTTTTGGATCCACGAGATTTTTGTAAATAACTGGCTTTCAGTGTTTACAGGTTGGATCTATTTGCCATAAGCACTAGAAGTTATGCATCTGACTCTGAAAAAGAGGAAATTTGTACGGGAGACAAAACACAAAAAAAAAAATAAGGTATTAGAAAGGTTACCTTGAAACGTGTTCAAGAAAACCGGACGCGCTGATAGAAATCAATTAACCCTTCTGAAAATCCTTAATGAGTCTTTGTCTCGTCCTCTGTCATATAAACTAGATTCTTGCGCTGTTGCTTTAGTTTCCAGCATTTCCCCCCGCGTCATTCTCAGTCCACTTCCATTTGCATAGTGAACTCGTCACGTTGCCATTAAATACCACCAGCCGTCCAACTAAAGTGCCCACTCTGCTTCCACAAACTCTCGTACATGGGTTATTTATATTATTCCTTCCTTGTTTCTCTTTAAAATGCCGGTGACTGAGTAATGCCTGCTTATCATCTGCCAGCCGCTGTTCTGGTGCGCCAGAGTTTATTTTGAAGCTGTTGTGGCTTCTCTCTAAATCAATCTGATTCTTTGCTCATGTTGTTTTTGCTTTGATGTCGATGCTTGTGTCTACAGCTTGATTCCATATAAATCTTGAGATTTGCTCAGAAGTGTTGTGTTGCTGCTCAGGATTGATTCAGTTAAGTCTGAAACGTCCTTACTTTATATCTCGTGTTTCTGGGATGCTGTACTGGATAAAACAGCATTCACAAGCAGATTTACTTCCATAATGTGACTAAATGAAAGAGGATAATCAATGACGAAGAAAATTTGATTTTATCATTTAAGTATTACATCATGAAAAGTGGACTCTATAATAATAATAAAGGCTAAAATAAAATTGAAACTAAAAGGTTGCGGTGACAGAAACTAAAATGGAACGTATTTTAATTAACTTTTTGCTTTACTTAAAAAAAATTCATAATGAACCTTTTGAGTTCATTTATATTCGACATCGTATATTTTGACTTATTGTGTTGTGTTGTGCAAAACTTTGGCTTTCAGTTAGAACAGACTAATTAGAAATTATGTTTCTCTTTGCAGTCTCTGGATGGATTTGTGTTCGTGGTCAGTCAGGAAGGCCGATTTCTGTATATCTCAGAGACTGTGTCCATCTACCTTGGCCTTTCACAGGTGAGACCAAAACACTTAGAAACGGTAGCATACTTTATGCTTGGGCTGGTAATTGAATCTGTTAATTTTGTGCAACTAGTTATTTTGGGAACACCTTACAACAAGGTTTTAATTTGTTAACATTAGATAAACACATTGGGTAACATGAACTAAAAATAAAAATACTACTTAAGATTAGTAATCTCTTCAATGTAATTTAAACATTATTGTTTACTGTACATCAGTTAGATATATCGTAAATATGTTTCTGTCATCAAGGTATCTTTTAAGATAAACCTTAGCCGACTAAAACGGTGATATATTTTAATTAACAGTAACACAATGCATATCCGTGGTAATAGACACTCACTGTAATACCAACTGGTATGCTCAGGATGTTTTTACCATGCATTAATCGACATGACGTTCAATGGCCAATTAATTTTATATAGGTATTGGGTATGAATATATTATTTTAAATTACCGCGTGTCTTGAAAATCGAAAACCTCTAAAAGCTGAGCCTCTGCCGTAGCTTCGAAATGTGTCCAGGCAAACGAATGACTCACGTCTCCATGGCACATAGACTAGTAATTATAATTACAAATACGTAATTATGAGTTATAATAATCATCACTATTATTATTATTATTACTTAGTAAAACAAATTAAGTAATACATGTCATTGTAGTAATAACTTAGTGTAATACATGTATTAACAACTGATAGTAAAATATATCATGTGATAGGGTTGCTAGCTCCAGCGTACTGTATTATTATGACTATTCTAATTAAACAATTGCGACATTGTCGGGTAATTAAATCGTTATATTATACGGATCTTTTTTACGTTTCTACATTTTCATATATGTTTTAGGGAGGAGCAATGGGGTAATACAGTACACGCACGGGCGCCGCATTTTTGTGTGGATGGTCGATGTGTCTATCTTAGACAAATATTTAAATGAGCAATTAATGCGATTGATTAATTAGTTGACATGTTTTGCAATTCAAATCTGAAATCGATTGACAGGCCTAGTTTATGTTATAAAAGACCTGCATACACTTTCATCTGTGTTCATCTATGATTGTGTTTTTTTGTGTATTGTGAATCTCCCTGTGTCCCTGTGCTCATTTCTCCAGCTCTCTTCCTCTCTTGAGCCTCTCGCCTCTCCAGGTGCTTGCTCTCTGTTGATTGTCTGTGGCCTCTTGTACAGGGAATGTTAAGTCCTGGCATTTCACCCAGATGCATAAATAATAACAGTAATTACTCGCACAGCAATCAAAGTGTCGCTCCAGCGAGCCGGGGTCTGTCTCGGGAACAAATCGATAGACATCTTAAAAGCCACATTGATTGTGTGGCAAAAAAGAATGCACACACACAAACACACTCTGGGATGGGTGTGAGGGGGGATGGGTGGACAGATAGTGTGTTTAGGAGGGAAAATAGATGTGAATGAGTTCGGCTGGTTGAGGAAAACAAGTGGAATTGTGAGTGGTCAACCCTTTATGGCCGTCTTGCCATTTCATTATCGACACGCTCAGATTACCGAATACCTGTGCGAGCAGGACACATACTCAAAATAAGCGTTATTTTGTCTTTATTTTTCTAATTTGCACTACCTTCTCAAGGTGCGGTAACCAGGGGCTTTCATCAACTCTATAGGTCACAGTCACATCAAGTGTGCCCATATTTTCAAGTTTTGGATATAAATCGTATTTGCTTGCAGTACAAAGTAGTTCATGAGCGTCACATGTATTAAAGAGCTGCTTTGTCGTTGATTACGCGTAGAAGACCTTTTTCACATTTGTTTTCTACAACTGAGGCCTTCGCAAAGCCCCACTCCCCTCTTTATTGTGTGTGCTATTCTCCACAGCAGGGATGGGTATTTCAGATACATGTATTTAAAATACTTATTTGAAATGCAAAATACTATTTTGTATTTTAAAGCCATCGGCAAAAAAACTTATAACGACATTTAAAATGAATAACCTATTGATCATTTCTTCATTGTGTTGTAATCTAAAATGTTTGTTTTTCAACTTCCAAATAGGGGTCCATATTGTTAAAGAATGGTGAGTTCCCGAATTTGTACCCTAATGAAATAGCTGTTTCAATAGGATCATGATGTTACATACCATGGCATGACTGACCTGCCTGCCACATATATATTATTATAGTTGTGATCTCAACATCAAATGATTAAGTAGTTAGAACTATTTGCTATGAGCATACCCGTGCCACAGTTGTCTTCTTATGATGAACTTGCTTGTCATGAGTCATGCTGCGATGCAACTATTCCCTTCGTTTACCCACCCCTGTCACTAAATTGGATCAATTCTGAGTCATTCCAACTGTTAAAACTCTTACAACTGTTTGGTTACTAAAACTAACCTCATCTGGGAATCACGGGGATTGTTGAATATTTGATCGTGGGTTAACACTGGTTGCATATGTCGATTATTGCCTGCCTCGGGCAGAGAACATACGCTGTTGCTATCAACATGGGTTCCTCGGGGTTGTTTCACACACACGGTCGCATCCGTGTAAATGTTTGAGAGATCGATCACAATAGCCAAGTGATGGAAGGTTTTGACGAATTGTCATTTTTTTTGTTTTTGTATTTTGAAAATGCACAAATAACGTCGTTTTTTTTTATCGCTGGGGTGTGGCGGCTGGATGGTTGGAGTTTATGTTGATACACTTAAAAGTAAGGAGTGTTGGTGGTATTATTAATTTAAAGTACTGTGCTATATCTTATGCCCACCCTCGCCAACGAAGCCATGCCGCTCGTCACCGACAACATCATGTTCTGAGCTGCGGTGAAAAATCCAATCACGCGGAGCAAGGAGGACCCTGGACAACAACCTGACAGACGACAGATCACAGTTATGATTCGTTTGGTATAAACAAGATCCCTTTCAATGTTTTGTATTTTGTAAGAATTCAAACCGTAATACCGTTTGTGGCCAGTGTGGGGGGTAACACATTTACAAGTAATGCAAGTTATGTAATCTGATTACTTTTTTTCAAGTAACTAGTACAGTAACACATTACTTTTTAATTTACAAGGAAATATTAGTTTTCTTTTCAAATAATTAACTCCAGTTACTTTTCCCCCCCATGTATTGACTGACAGCTCTTGTTTTGCCATGTTGAGAGAAATCGGGAGTAAATGCAGAGGCGTTGTGTGCGCTGTGTGAACATGATTCTTACTGTAGATTCAGACGTAAATCTTCAACTGTATTTACTCATTTCACCTGGCACAAAACCAATTCCTGAGTTTTCCTCAAAATGAATAAAAACAGTCAAATTCAAACTCAGAATATTATACAAACCTGTAATAATTAAATGTTAAACAACACAGATATCCTTTATGTATTTTATCCCATTTTATTAACTAGTGTCTTTGCTACTGACCTTCGATGATCAAATTCAATCATACTAAGCAAAAATGACACATTGGTGTTTCATTTTTGTTATTGCTGAAAAGTGTTGAACTTCTCCTGTCATATTCTTCATGCAATTTGTTTAAGCTGCGCCCTCTACTGTACAGACCGTGGTGAAGTTACTTTCCTTCTGCCTGCGGTTGTATTCATTGTCATTTTTAGTGTGAAACGGGCTTGTCACATGTTAACTAAGGGTGGATTTTGGTAGGAGGGGGGGGGGACTGAAATTTTAAGGGGGCGGACAGAGTCCATAAATAAGAGGGATATCCAAACAGTAAGCCATCCCCCCAGATTTTAAAATAACGTAAAAGTACGTAACCCTTGCTTTCCATAGCAAAAAATAACTAATACTAATTTTTATTTTTTGCTAGGGAGTATCGCAAATTGTAATGCGTTGGGCTTTTAAAAGGACCTTGTCCCAACCGGGTCTTGACTCTACTGTTGTGTATCGCTGTCATGCCTTCATTCGACTGGCATTGAACCGATCACCGCTCTTTACCGTCTTTCTACTTGTATGAGCATGAATAAGAGGTGCATTGAACATCAAAGGTATCGTTGTAAAACACGGAGAACCCGTTTTTTTCCCAAGTCAATCCTACCAATGTTAATCTACTCTCCTGTCTGGTTTGTTTGTCGAACAAAAATTACAGATTCTGGATTATGATTGGTCAGATTGCCTGTCAATCAAACTCCCGGCAAAGGGTCAATTGTACATAATATCCCATACTCTAGCACTCTTTTTATTTTCTGTCTTACAACTGTCCTAATGAATCAAACTGAACAGTTCCAGACCTTTTTGCAAACCCGATTGACTGTTTCAAAAGAGTGATTCATTCATGAATCTGGCATCCCTGTTCTAATTCTGATTCTGTGGAGCTGATAGAAAACACACATGACTTGATATATTGTCAGAGAAAATGATTCTCAGGTTGGTACGTTATAATCTTCACTAACATTAATATTTATCAGTAATATTTTACTGGGGCACAGCGTTCTTTCTCTGGAGCTTGTTCCCCAATAAAAAGGGTCTAGTGGCATTGGCGGTAACATTAGTGAAAGTTTGCTGAATTTTGAAAAATGTTTGTGTAGTCTATTGTCTATTGTGTAGCGATATACGAAGCACAGAAGTCATTTTCAAGCAGCTTTCTTTTGATGAAGCAAAATCTACATAGGGAAACCTTTCAGCCTTACATGAAATTCCAGATTGCATGGATTCCTATTAAAATGACTGGATTTCACCTCTAAAAATGTATTGAACAGTGGTAAATGTGACCGCACCTTTAGACAGCATCCTAACTGAACAGAAACTCGTATATGACTGCTTTGGAACAGGATACATAAACAGAAACTCCAAAAGCCACAAAAAACAGTGCTACTCACATAAAGCGCATCAGACACGCATGTCACAACTGATTCTAATACAGTTCGACGTTCGCGTATTGCTATTGATGTAATTCACTTAAAAAATACATATCAGACAAAATTATTGGATATATATTAAATATTTAATTCGATTAAATATTTATACATATATATACAACTTTTATTGAATATATTACACTGAACTATTTGTATTGATAGTTTTCGGTATTCAATGATGTATGTTAATTTATAGTTAAAATTTCATGTCCGCAATCTTGAATTCTTTTGCACAGTGCATTCCGGGATTATTTTACCATTTCAGTAGGAATCCATGCAATCTTGGAGAGAAATATTCCCCACACGATTACATGATTTTGCTGCATGGTTTGAAAGTGAAAGTGAGGTGTGATCAGAGCTGGGTATGACGTGTGTAACATTTAATCTGGATTACTTTATCAGATTCTAAAAATTAAGTACTTGTAATTAGATTCAATTACATTTTACAATACACATAATCAGACTAGAGTTATCTTGTTATGGATTACATATTATTTACACAATAAAATTAATTTATTCATAATTTATTAATTCTCCCTAATAACTCTTTTTTTATCTGTTATATTTTCCTTTCTAAAATATCCTACTGCTTATATACACTCAAAGTCTTCCAGTTTTGTGGACATTCACACCTAGTATCTGGATGAGTCAAATCAGTGCCCTATCCTGTTGGCCTACACAGCATTTTGACTCACTGTTTACAAAAAATCATTTCAAGTTTAAGGTCCTATGAATGTTGCACATTATTATTTAGCTTTTGTTGGGGGGGGGGGGGGGGGAAAACGTGGTGGTATCGAAGTGGTTTAATGTTGTTTTAGTTTCAAAAAACAAATTATTTTGCTCACATACTTATTGCGTTAGTGTGTGCTCCTCTCTGCGCCCGCCGGGCCTGGAAACGCTTTGGTGGTTACGATAGCTCGGGCTATGTACAATCCGGGCGGTTCGCGACGGGTTACGGAATGTTACGTGAACAACCCAAATGTACAAAATTCCATGGAGTGTGGGTGGGGAATACACGGCGGTGCGGTGGACACGCAACATACTCAACAGCGAGAATAAAAGAGTACCCACTGTGTTTGTCTATACATTGGAGCGTTGTTATGCAAATCCTTCCCACAAGTGTACGTAGATTTGTGTGGGGGCGTGTTTAGGATTTGGGGATGATCCGAACTTTAGAAGATTCGAGAACGTTATCTTTGCAACTTTACGGGATCTGTGTTTCATGCACGAGCATCTACAGTACACTGGCCAAAAGAACAAGGAAACTAAAATCCGCGTTGCATTACCCTTTTAAGAACTTGTTTCAACATTGCATTAATCTACGATGGACTACAACAATTTTAGTTGAATATTCAGTCAGACTTATTTTACCTGTTATTAGGCTTTTGGTTTCGTCCTTTCACAACACATGCTCAAAATATATATAAATACCACGACTTCCTTTCACAGAAATCTAAACTCCCCATAAAGGATGGCAAAATTAGTTTATTTGGTGTTTTGTATCATATGTTAGTGCTTTAAGGTTATCTATCAAGGGACTGTGCTCCAAAACAATGAGCAACATTTCGCGTTTAGCAGAGTATAAGCTGCAGCTTGCAGTTCGTCACTCTCCGCCCAAACGGAATCAACGATTTTTTTTGCCGTGTCATCGTACTTCAGCTTCTCTCATTAACGTCTGTCCAATCATGCTCTCTAGATCCGAAGAGCTCCGTCCGCCTAAAACTACTATAAAGTAATCCGCTGATGCTGCGGCGGAACTCGGGAGTCACGTGCTCACAGAATTAGTATTTTTCGGACATTGAATGCCGTATGCACTATATAGGGCGACAGGAAGCGATTCACACAGTGGTAAATTCTGGGGCTTTCCATTGAGGAAAAAGTAGTCTGGTTTTCCAAGCTGGTACACACTAACCACGCGGGGCACCAGCACACACCTTCTGCTCCGGTCCAAGACTACGTAGGCAGCGGTCCGTATCACATGCGGGCGGTCGCGCAGACCACAAATGTATCGAGCTTTTGATTCTTCACAGAATGCTATTTTATGCAATATGGATGAGATTTGGTTGGCATCCCCTGTACAATGCGCTTTCAAATTACGAGCTCCACGGCTCGAACCGGCTTAGTCCAAGCTGTGATATAACACCGCTATTGGCTTTTTAAAAAGGGGGCGGGGCTGATTGATATGCCCTCCCTGACTTCCCTGGTTCAGTTTAAAATGCACTCAACTACATGAAGTAACCGCTGCAAAATCCACCACGTTGGGTTTGGCCATCCCCAACCATGAACCGTTAGTACAACCGCACAGAGAAGTCACAACCAGAAGACGGAGCTACCCCTTGCATTTTTAGAGCATTTAAGGGGACCTTTAAGCAGTACTATTAACTTGTTGGCGCCTAGCGGTAATAACAGAACTGCACACTCCTCGGAAGAACATTCCACCGCAGCTACTTCTCAAGTTTATGTCTATGGCGTTTCCCGCAGGTATGTGTTCTACTCTACCGCGCGGGACGACCCGCCAGGCACAATGTCCAATATAAACCACCGTTCCAGGTGTTTTACTTATAAGATCCTCTAAGCACTAAATATAGCAACTATAGTCTGAGAGAAATACATTAGGTTTGTACACCACATACTGTAGGTTATGTGAGTGTAGAAGCAACACTATTAAATTAATCTATTGCATATTTGTCACAATGTCATGTTGTACTTTAGCCTCTATATTTCTAAATGTTCTAAATGCCATTTTTTTCACTGCAGATACTACAGCAAGGGATTACTACCCCAAGAGCTACCCCATGATGGATTACGCACACCGCCAATCCTCGCCAGCAACCTTCCAGCCCATTGCTTTCCACCTAAAAGATAAACACTTTCTTCCCCCTCCGGACATCCATGCTCCTTTGGCCATTACCATTACATCAGCTCAAGTCCCCAAGTCCAAGATCTCCAAGACTAACACCCACCCACTCACCTCGAGCTCAGCCTTCAAAGTTTGGGACCCCAACAAGAGCCATGTCCAACACCAGGTCCCTTTCATGATACAGCCACAGCCACCACTGTCCCAACCAAACAGTCGGCGCCAGGCCTTCTCCAACAAGCGTCAGTTTAGCATCGAGACTCTTCCAGAGTTGTTCACTCAGCCTCTGGGGTACGGACAGTCTCCACACCTCCACCCAAAACACAAGGGACTGCCCACAAACAGCAAAACGGAAGTGACGGTGACGTCTCAGCGGGTCACGGCTCTCGGTTAAAGGGGATTAAAGAACAAGACACGCATGTTACGCAATTAGAAACTGATTTGAAGCTTCTCACATTCTTCTTTATAGTTATAGTTTATTTCTTCCTGGTATTCGTTTTGTACTAATTTATGGTCATGTACAACACACCAGACGAGCATACGTGCTGGTCGTGGATTCCCGATTCTTCATGGCCCTCGTGAGCCCTGATGATCGCGACAGTGCCCCTCTAAACGTCTTCTGGCCTGTGTGTGCTGTGTCGGCTGGGCCTTCAGCTGTCTCTGGGACCACTACCATGATTTCGCGACCTCAGCACAGATTACAGGAGCCTTGCACCTCAGGAGCCTTCACACCCTTCTGGATAAGTCCATTGTGCTGTCAACTTCCATCAGCCAAGAGCTACCACACAGTGAAATATTTTTCCGACAATTCTAGACTACTTTGGATAAAGAACAGCGAGGACGCATACGGAAGAGGACAGTGAAGAAACCAAGGTGCCCTGTGAGAGGGAAAGAGACTTTCAAGTGTTGTGATGTTTTAAGAGTTTGTTATTTCAGTCAGCGGATAAGGGTCTAGGTGAATTTGGCAAAGTTCAATGTCCCTAGGACTCTTTACCTCAACACCTTCATCAAAGGATGCATTCCAGCAATTATCCAGGGAGCGGACTGCCAATATCACTTCAAGTCATAGCTATTCTGGCTGTTTCTATTTCAAACTCATTTGAGACACAGCACAGGTAAAGACAAGGTCGATAAGCAAGTCTCTATTACAGACAGACCTCAAGAGAGACATTTCAGGGGACGACAGTCGCCTGCAGAGATGAGGTGCCATGGTGACGGAGGAGCACACGTCTAGGTGAACAAATCCGGCAGTGTCATAAGTAGCACTGCCAAAACAACTTTGCTAAATTGACCCATGTGTATTCTTTGCAATATCTGTCAAACAGCTTGCTTCCTTTGAATACTTCAGAATGTAGATAATTATCCCTTTCGTGAAAGCAAGAACCTATTAGATTGATGATTCGGTGGCAAAATCTAGCATGTTGGTGGGGTGGGGCTTCCGGTGGAGGTCATAGACCTACACCCCTATTGTAGCAGGTGGGTGACAAACTCGCTGCACATGTCATCGTAAAGACCACTAAATCTGGTGGTGGGCATCAGTTGAAGTGAAGTTGTGGGCATCACGTGAAGGTCTGAGAGTTTAGGTGTATTGGGAGTTGCTCAAGAGACCAACGAAAATGGTAGCAGTACTAGGCCTGTCTGTCCTGTCCAAATGACTGATGGACACAGCTGTCAAACTCACTCACTCTCTGCTGTTCAAAGCTGTTTCCAGCCAGGCGTTTGGCTGCCACACTGCAACAGAACACCAGGGGGCGCTGTAATTGATGACGGCTTGGTTCTAATTCAGCAGATCCAAAATATGTTCTCCCAAACTGCCTGTAGACATGTTTTTTTTTTCTCGTCTGTCTTATCTTTTTTCATTCCCAATGGATCCGAATGGAGATATATGGTTCTTGCTCAAAGACAAAAGGCGAGACTACAAAACAAAATTTAGATTTTTTTTATGCACCATTTTAAAGGAGACAGAGATGTCTGCGTTGGGTGACCGAAGGGGAGAGGGGAGGCGGGCGATGAGGGGAGAAAATTGAGAATTAAAGAAAAAGTCATTGTTTCTTTACACAACACTCAGTCATCTGTTACCAAGCACAGTGTGTGCGAAAAAGTAGACACTTGTGTGACAGCTGTGAGTTTTTACGGACTATGCTCATCTAATGTACAAGCCAACCGCCTTACCCTATGACAATATTTATAAAAGAGTGTGTAATGTTCATGTTCAATGCTGGAACTGCTGCATAGGGTTGGTCTGGTGCATCTAAGCGCCATTTGCAGGAGGTCAGAGAGGTAAATATTGAACTCGGAGAGTGGCACCACACACTTGTCTAAAGGGGTGGAGGCACAAGCTTGGTTCTTTTCTAAACCGGATTGGCGTTACAAGGGCCATTGTGAAGGGGAGGGTCACATGGACGGTTGCAGCTTGGTTTTCTGTAGTGACAATGAATTAAGGCGGACGATAAAAAGAGTACACATATGTACACGTTCTCTCTCCTCTTTATCATCTCACCCTTCATTTTGGGAAATTTTCTACTTTCTGGAGATCTGGTTCTGGACCAACTCCAGGGACAGCAGTTCCAAAAATGTGACAACAAATACAGTTACAGCATGTTCCTGGATGGCTATTTTCAACCGTTGAATTGATGTGAGGATGTATCAACATGCTCTCATGGGTCTGCATCGAGTCAAATTATCCTGAGCTACAGTGATGCTTCGTTCTGTTTCAGTGGCAATGGCTCCAGGGTGTCATTGGGTTTCAGGGGTAAACCCTGGAGGACAGACACGGCTGTCAGACTCTCCTGGCACAGAGATGTCAAGCGATGCCAAGGTGAGCCAGTTACACAGCCCTCTGCCTGAAATGGAGCCACTTTGTCAGCCAGGAGGTCATGAAGTCTGTCTATGAGTAATGCCGGAAAAGAGCAGAGCAGGGCAGATTTAGCTTTTAACAAAACCCCAGTGATGAGGTCTCTGGCTGTATCAGCTTAAGCCCTGACTCAAATGAGGACTAACGTCTGGAAATAAACTTTTCATTTGACATTAACTCAATAAAGCACTGGATTGGCCAATTAACTACTTAATTCCACAGGTTAAGGACGATAAAGGGAAATCAAAAGAGGTTGAGTGCATTCATCTGTTACAAAGAAACACAAGGTGTAAATATCTGCTTTCGAATTCCTTCGGTGTGAAGACTCGTTTCCAGTGGTTATTTTAAACCACCCAAATAAGCTGAATGACTGTTGTTTCAGACTTCTTCTTAAAACGAAAGTGTTCTACCTGTGATGTGAATGCCACTGGGTAGCATTTTATCTTTAGCAATACATGATGTACTTTTTACTGTTTATGTACTATTTGCAATTTCGTCTTTTTTGTATCGTAAGCGTAGTTGGAATCAAAGTCGAGCCTGCCGCAGGTGACAACCATTTGACGGAGATGAAGTGCTTCCGAATTTTAACACCCTTCTCACCTTCCTTACTAACATAAAATTATGTCTTGCCATATTTAAAGCTTGCGCTATATGTATAAACCAATGCTTTATTTAATCATTTTTAAAAGACATATTATAACCAATGCTTGAATGGCATGTTAGTTGCCAGACCAGAGAGGTGTAATATGTATATTGGAGAATCACATTGTTCCCATTTGTTTGGTGGCTCCATTCGTTTGGTAGTACGTTTGACCGATCTAATCTTATGCACTATTCTAAGCTGTATCTTTTGTGTATGTATAATTAGAATGAATTCTACTAAGGGCTTTTAAAGATGTACGTGCTCTTAACAGGAGTTGCCCCGTGTCGAACATGGAAAGGGTTTTCCCCAATGCAATGACAGGGAGTACAGTTGCTTGTGTCAGAGTGAACAAAGTTTACTAGGGTAAACTATAGCAGAATACACGTAAGGGTTTGCGAAAGCGATGCTCCGTCCTGCAATCAAAAGTCAGGGAAATGTTTTGCTTTTGCTACAACACACTCTTGGTTTGTGTATTACTGTCCATCACAAAGCAAAAAAGATGTTCCCTCCTTGAGAAAACAGGTTTTCTTGTTTGAACCCTGAAAAGATATGCAAAAACATGTTAAGGACATATGAGAGCTCATTACAGAAGTGAAAAAAGACAACTGCTCTAAGTTTGAACTTACCAGCATTAAAGGAAATCCAAAGCCAGCTACAGCAATGCAGGTTGATCCTAATTAAAAGTCACTGGTTACATCATTGATAAAGAGAACGACAGGAAGACTAATTAGGCTTGTCTGTTGACTTAAACAAGGCCAGATTTTTACAGCAACACTAGCATTGAGAAATATCTCCTGTCACATTTGTGTTTACTGATGTTTACTGATTATATATGCCTGTTTATTCATACATCAGGGTTAAAAGAGCAAAAAGTTAAATATATAAATATTGTGTAAAAATGTATGTATATGATGTGAAAATAAAGCAGCATTAGTTCACAGCCTTTCACAAATACACACACACTAAAACTGAGGATTTAACATTGTAAACAGTGTTTTGTGTAAGTTTCCCAAAGGCTTTTCTGAGTGCAGCCAGCTCACATTACCCTGTGTCCTAACTACGTGTGATGCGACACATTTCCAAGTAATTTATTTGTCCAAAACGCCATGTAAACACAGCAGTGACATCCTGGTTTCTGGAAATATTATTTCTAAATGGTATTTAAAAAAAATAAAAAGCATTGAACCAAATGGCTCTGAGATGAGATAAATCATTCAGTCGACATTTAATATGAAGCTAAAAAGTATTTAAAATTTTTAAATGGAGAAAAAGAGGCTATACTTTCTTTTGAAGTGATTAAGGTCTCATACCAAGAAGCATTGCAAATGATGTAATAAAATCAGCAATCAGCAAACAGTATAGAAATGTACTTCCTGTTTGCTCTAGCAGGAGTTGTGGACACAGTAAGATTTAACACTGTGGGGGCGGGGCTAAAAACACGTGCTATAACAGAAGTAATCCTGTTCGGACACAGTTGTTCACTTGGAGATATAAATAGCCCTGATGTACCCTTTTCCCCCACGGTTCTGAAGCTTTATGTCATCAGCATTCAACCCTCTTTTGTCCACAGACTAGCTTTCCTCTCCTGACTTCCTCAAGCATGCATGTTCACACATGCTGTGATTAAACTGGTTGGACGGTCGAAGGCTGTAGGCTTAATGGTATGTGCCATTTACAGGGTTTATTTCCTATAACAGTGAGCGTGGGCTGTCCCGTACCTTAACTTTGTTGCATCATGTTTTGTCAGTTGGGCCACCCAGAATAAAATGAAAAGCACTGGGATACAGTGTTACAGTCCAGTCACGCGTTTCATATCACGTCTGCAAACTGACATCATGTCCTTTAAAATGTGGGGACTGTAGAGGGGGTGTAAGACAGTACTCTGCAATGCCAGTAATACCTTTACTATAGGATAAGTAGTTTAGGTAATGTATTTTACAATAGGTCATTCTCCCAATATATACATTAAAATCTACTCAAGGAAAAAGCACAAATCTGTATTCAGGAATCAAAAAGCCACAACAAAAATATTCTCGAGCACGCAGTAGAATTGATGCTTTGAAGGATCATGTGACTCTGAAGACTGTAGTAATTATGCTGAAAATGCAGCTTTGCATCACATGGATAAATTACATTTGAAAATGTATTACAATATAACAGTTCTTTTAAATTGTAATATTTAACAGTATTACTGTTTTACTGCATTTTTAATCAAATGAATACATCCTTGGTGAGCAAAAGAGATCTTACCTTTGAAGAGTAGTCTAATTGACCTTAAAAGATGTTTTCTTAGCTTTTGAAATAGATGAAATGAGACTTTGTTGTTAACTTTGGTGCAAAGCAACCTATTTAACCGCAGTTGTCCTCAATATCCCAAATATATAAGACTCTATATGTCTAAACTAAAATCATTTTGCTGAAATGTGAACTGTGCATTGCGCAGATTGAACATGCTGAGTCAAATTCATCTTCATCAATGGTTATAATATAGACACATGCTGTGGTGACTGATGAGACATCTCTTCACCAGGATAAATGGAAATAGTTTGGCCAATTACAGTATATTTTGCATTGAAATGGATTTTATTGATCGCTTCTTAAGATTCTCTGACTGTGATATGCCTTTTTAGTTCAATTAAGCAGACAAAATGATACATTCTCAATAATAGGACATATGAATGGAGATGATGACTAATTCAAATATACTTTATACTTATTACTTTGAACATGTAAGTGAAAGAACACTTTCCAGAATACTACCTTTGTGATGAAGCACTCACAATATTTCAATACTTTATACCGTTGCCTACAGGATCCCTTGCAGAAACTGATTTTTAAACCTCAACTTCTGCACCAGCGCACACTTTGACAGTTTCATTGATTATAAGCTAGTTTTGCCGCGTCACTTGCTCGCAGTGTGGACCCGATATTACTGTAGTCTCTCTCTTTCTCTCCTTGCTTTTCTCTCTCTGTCACTGTCTCGTTTGTGTTTGTTCCTCCATTTCTCTCTCTATCTCATCGGGACAGTGGGAGGCGTAAGTCTTAGCTGTCACTGATATCTAAGTTAATATGGGTCTCCTGAGGCTGGGGAGAGAGAGAAATGGAGGATAATACAGCACATGATGATGAAGAGCTGTGGGTGGAAAGAGGAGATCTGTCATCCTATCCTCTCGCTTCCATGTACTTCATCTCTATTGCTTGTCTAATGCCCCATTTCCATATCTGCCATGCTTTCTCCCCCCTTAAGTCTGGTTGCACTTTGAGGAGACGTTGAATAATTCAGAGAAATAAAATTTACAGGACAGTGAAAGGGAGAGACAGTCAGAGAAACACAGAGCTGTAGTAAACACATATGAGACTGGAGATTCAAAAGCCAAGCTGAAATGCACCTGTTTGAGGAAAAACCCCCGTTTATAGTCGTGCAAGTGTGTACTGTAAGTTGTATGCTTTTAAAAGACATTTATGAACCGTTTCAAAGGTCAGTGTCTAGGAAGGTTTGGTTTTTGACTCTAATATTCCTTTACAGATTAACAGAGCATTGGCTACTGAGATCATCTAATAATAAAAACAACAAATCCCATGATTCCCATGAACTTTGAGTGAAACAATTGTTGTAACCGTCATGCAGGAAGAGATTTGTAGTGTTTTTGTTAGGTTGGCATGAGAATTACCTTATTCAATAAATAATGATTATTATTATGAAACCACTTTTCACTATAAGCAATGAAATTACTGAACATATGGTGGAGCAAATTTGATGTTAATGATGACAAGGGCAATGATGATGCTGATGATGATGGCAGCAGTAACCATGCCGACACAACAGCAAAGAAAATGCCAACTGTTTCTACGACACTAGTTGTAATTTCTAAGGAACATATGGACATAGTCCAACTGATTTAATGGCTTTTTATGCATCTGTTTATAACAGAAACATTGTTAAGTGTTCTTTGTATAAACTTGTTTAAAAAAATTAAATAAAAGGCAGAGTGAAACACTCGTCTGGACTGAGTCTGATTAATGATGTCACATGGGGATCTGTCAGTCTGATCTCTGCTGTCTGCTATTTCTGGGGAAATCTACTACAAAAAATATAATTTAACATAGTCATACTGCATAAATGAGAGTGTATACTGTTAGAGAACTATATAAAAAGCATTGAGATATTATGTTATTCACTTGCTGCAAAGGAACCTGTAGCAGTTTAGTCCC
>JADLZN010004163.1:0-37171 GCA_018155175.1 Sinocyclocheilus anophthalmus
GCATTTTTGATTTGGTTCAGTTCGTTTAGTTTTAAAAATGCTGTCTAGGTTGGCAGTTCTTTGAGTTTGAATATTAAATTTCGGCATTTGAACAAGTCTACAATGGTACAAAAAAAATGTCTTGGTTGGCAGTTCGCTAGGTTTTTAGTCGGAATATTTTTGAATCATGAAATATCTACAATGCCCAAAAATTGCTGTGTAGGAAGGCAGCTCAATAGATTTTGAGTTTGATTGGCTGAACAGTAGAGTTTGCACATGAAAAATGCCCAAAAATTCTGTCTCTGTAGACAGATCGGTAGGTTTTGAGTTAGAATATGGTTCTACAATACCCCAAAATGCTGTTTTCATTGGCAGCTCACTAGGTTTTGAGTACAGATGTTCAAATTGAACATTCAAACATGGTAATGATGCCTAAAATGCTGTCTATGTTGGCAGTTCACTGTGCTCGCTTTTTTAATTTGAATGTTCAGTTTGAACATTCCCTTGATTTCAAAAATTCTAAATAGGCAACCATTTAAAATATTAGAATCAAATATGATGCATGATGCTGGAAATGGCATCTAGGTAGACAGCTCACTATTTTTAGTGTAAATGCTTGATTTAAACATTTAAATGCTTCCCTAACCCAACATGTTGTCTAGTCAGACGGCTCACTATTTTTTTTCAGTTTGAATGTTTGTTTGAAACACCATTATGATGCTTAAAAATGCTATCTTGTTAGGCAGTTCACTATGTTTTCAGTCTGGACTTTCAAATCAAATGTTCAAATGTGTCTGTGATGTGAGGGAAAAAAAGATGTCAATGTAGGCAGCTCACCAGATTTTAAGTTCAGACATTAAAATCAAATGCTTGAATGTGTTTATGATGCCCAAAAATGGGTATCTTTTGATAGCACTTGTGAATTTTTGAGTGTGACTTAAGAGTGTAGAGGTAAGCACAAATCTACAATAAAACAATACCAACAATATCGGACACCCAAAAGTAACACTACTACAGGTGTATCTCAATAAATTTGAATTTCGTGGAAAAGTTCATTTCAGTAATTCACTCAAATTGTGAAACTCGTGTATTAAAATAAATTCAATGCACACAATGGGGGGGGAAGGGGGGGAAGTAGTTTAAGTCTTTGGTTCTTTTAATTCTGATGATTTTGGCTCACATTTAACAAAAAAAAACACCAATTCACTATCTCAACTAATTAGAATACTTCATAAGACAAATAAAAAACATTTTTAGTGAATTGTTAGCCTTCAGGAAAGTATGTTCATTTACTATACATGTACTCAATACTTGGTAGGGACTCCTTTTGTTTTAATTACTGCCTCAATTCAGCGTGCAATGGAGGTGATTAGTTTGTGGCACTGCTGATGTGGTATGGAAGCCTAGGTTTCTTTGACAGTGGCCTTCAGCTCATCTGCATTTTTTTGGTCTCTTGTTTCTCATTTTCCGCTTGACAATACCCCATAGATTCTCTATGTGGTTCAGGTCTGGTGAGTTTGCTGGCCAGTCAAGCACACCAACACCATGGTCGTTTAACCAACTTTTAGTGCTTTTGGCAGTGTTGGCATGTGCCAAATCCTGCTGGAAAATTTAAATCAGCATCTTCAAAAAGCTGGTCTGCGGAAGGAAGCATGAAGTGCTCCAAATTTCTTGGTAAACGGGTGCAGTGACTTTGGTTTTCAAAAAACACAATGGACCAACACCAGCAGATGACATTGCACCCCAAATCATCACAGACTGTGGAAACTTAACACTGGACTTCAAGCAACTTGGGCTATGAGCTTCTCCACCCTTCCTCCAGACTCTAGGACCTTGGTTTCCAAATGAAATACAAAACTTGCTCTCATCTGAAAAGAGGATTTTTGGACCACTGGGCAACAGTCCAGTTCTTCTTCTTTTCCTTAGCCCAGGTAAGACGCCTCTGACGTTTGTCTGTGGTTCAGGAGTGGCTTAACAGGAGTGGAATACGACAACTGTAGCCAAATTCATTGATCCGTCTGTGTGTGGTGGCTCTTGATGCCTTCACCCCAGCCTCAGTCCATTCCTTGTGAAGTTCAGTCAAATTCTTGAATCGATTTTGCTTGACAATTCTCATAAGGCTGCGGTTCTCTCTGTTGGTTGTGCATCTTTTTCTTCCACACTTTTTCCTTCCACTCACCTTTCTTTTTTAAATGCTTGGATAAAGCACTCCTGTGAACAGCAGCTTCTTTGGCAATGAATGTTTGTTGCTTACCCTCCTTGTGAAGGGTGTCAATGGTTGTTTTCTGGACAACTGTCAGATCAGCAGTCTTCCCCATGATTGTGTAGCCTAGTGAACCAAACTGAGAGACCATTTTGAAGGCTCAGGAAACCTTTTTTCAGGTGTTTTGAGTTGATTAGCTGATTGGCAGTTCACCATATTCTAATTTGTTGAGATGGTGAAATGGTGGGTTTTTGTTAAATGTGGCCAAAATCATCACAATTAAAAGAACAAAAAACTTAAACTACTTTGAGTAAGTTCTTTGTGCTGGAGTTTATTTAATACACAATTTTCACATTTGAGTTGAAAATTACTGAAATAAATGACTTTTCCCGCATTCCAATTTCAATTGATATGCACCTGTAATTATTCTCACGCATTGTCCTGAACCCGAACAACTTTTTTGTGTTTCCCTACATTCATGTAGTGTGGATTATTTACTTGTTTCCCCAACAGAAATTACAAAAATAGGTGCATCTTCTCCCTGTATGTCCCAATCTATTTCACTAGTTAATCATCTTAATAAACACTAAATACTTTATTATGCAAAGAGCAGGAGGCTGAGCGTTTTAATGGAAAGTGAAGAGCATAGTGGTAATAGCCATGTTGGGATTAATTATGATCAAATCCCTTAGAATCAATATATTATCATGGGTCTGAATTATTTTAATCGCTACTCTGAAAGAAGTTCACTTTATTTTTCACCGCCGACAATAATCTGCTTGCTCATAATTGAAGATTACTTGAAATTATTGGATATGTATAATGCTGAGCAGGATAAAAAATAGCTTTGATAAAAGTGTACAGCACTGCTTTGCTGGTTTTAATAAGTCTTCATGGAAATATTGTACATCATCAATATCACTAAAAGATGCATTTAGTGTTTCATATAGGGAATTCCTAATATAAGGGATTTTGTTTATTTTAAATGGTTTAATACTGGCGAAATCACTTTCTTGTTCAATTTTACAACCATTATAACATTTCTCAACCTTGGAAGTTAGTGGTATTGTATATAATTTTTAGGAGCCTTGATTCTGGTTTGATGAATTGAAAGTAACACAGTAATATAAATGAAATAATATGAATATGAAATTATACAAAAAGATCATTATCCACGCTCCTGGTGGATAAATTGATGCATTTATATTTCATGGTTTCTATTGTGTTTGACTAAACTTGCATATTTGGTGTAAGTTTATTGATATGTTCTGTTCTACTGTATTCAAAGGAATGTCTGTTAGGAAAAATAAGGTGAAAGAATAAAGAGACAAATCTCTGGGTGTGTAATGTGTTTCAGTAGCAGGTACATTTCACTGTCACTTTAGAGTGTTCACTTCAGTTCGCTGATTTGACAGCCTTGTGAAACTGAGAAGACTCTGCTAGCAGCGTGTTTAAAACACATAAAGCTTCTCGATGAGGTGCTATGCCAAGATCCTGATCTAAGCACTAAAGGGCCCCAGTAGATAGAGATAGGCTGTGCAGATCTTTAATGAAGTAGTCACTACTTGAGTATCCTTGTGGGAATTTTTATGAAACCAAAAAAATGCAAATTAGCCCAGTGTTGCTGCAATGGTTGTCAGCATTGTACAACTTAAGCCTGGCTTACACAGACATATAAAGTTATTCACATCTGAGCATTAGAAAGGTGTATGTTAGAGGCTTAATTTGCATGTTGATGCTTAGATCAAATTTTGAACAGTGAATCATATTTTCGATTCTGTTACTGTAGTGAGATGTCAAAGACATTCACCCAAAAATAAAAGTTCTGTCATAATTTACACTCCCCCATATTATTTCAAAATGTATGATATTCTTTGTTCTGTGGAACATAGTAAAAAATATATGGAGAATTGTTTTTGCCCATACAGTTGAAGTCAATAGGCTCCAATAGTTTGGGTCGGAATGTTCTTCAAAATATCTTTTATGTTCAACAGAAGAATGAAGTTCATAGAGGTTTGGAACCACACAAGGGTTTTTTCAAGTAACTAGTAAAGTAACGCATTACTTTTTAATTTACAAGGGAATATCTGAGTTATTTTTTCAAATAAGTAACGCAAGTTTCTTTTTTTTCCAATTTATTGATTGACAAGCTCTTCTGTCCCCCTGTTGAGAGAAATCAGATGTTACTGGTAAGTTTTCGAAAATAAATATGAATATGCATTAATTCATCTCACTCACAAAAAACCCCCACACAGATTCAGTATTCCTCAAAATGAATAAAAATAATGTAACTCAGAATTAAACATAATTAAATGTTAAACAACACAAATATCCTTTATGTATTTAATCCCATTCTATTAACCAATGTCTTTGCTTCTGACCGTCGATGATCCAGTTCAACCATACTAATAAGCAAAAATTACTCTAGACAACATTTGTGTGTCTTTTTTTATTGCTGGAGTGTGTTGAAATTTCTTCTTCTGCAATCCGCCTGAACTTACCTTAAATTTACGTCCATAAAAAAACTTTTTTATGGAGTAATGCAATATTGTAATGCATTACTTTTAAAAGTAACTTTCTCCAACACTGCCTGTACTTATAGTGTGCATTGAAACATAATAATCAGTCCAGCTGATGTTATGCTTCAAGTTAGCTAAGAAAAACTATTTTTACGGTATGCTTGAGCAATTCCCTGAACCTAGCTTTATACAGTCTTAGTGTAATGTCTTGACCTTTAGAACATGGAGGAACATAAAGGAAATTGTCTTTGCTTTTATAGCATGTATATGAATTGCACTTTGCTACTTTTTAAGTACACAGAACATCAAATATATATATATTTCTACAAAGCAGCTGACCACGTAATCCATTTAGAAGTTTAACCTGCTTTTGCAGAATAGATTCACGTACTGTATGTTGAAAATATAATGGAAATCCTTGAAAGCATGGAGAGCAAACCAAATGAAAAGTCATCTTAGAAAAAAATCATTTCTGGGAATCTTGCTATTGAAATCAGGCAGGTAACTCTCAAAAGCACTTTCACAGTTCAAGGCTCAAGGTACTAATTATCTGCTGAGCATAATATATCACACAAATGTTGATTAATGACATTATTGAAAGTTATCATTTGGGAAAGCTTTGTGCTTCACTGGCTTTAAAGATACATCATTCTAAACATTATAAGACCATGACTGATATGTTGCCCAAGATGGAAGAATTCATGTTTCAATGTATTCAATGTATTGGCAGAATAAGAATAAAAAACAGACCTCTGAAAGTAAATTTTCAATAAAATAAACATAACTATGAAAATGGGAAGACTAAAGTGTCCAAATGGATGTTGTTTCCGCTAATTTCTCTTATTTTGTCCGTTCATCTGTTTGTAGAGAGTGCTGTGCCTGTGCCGTTATTAGACAGCTCTACTACTTTATTGCTCTCTAGTGTAGTATTGTTGAATCATTGATTTCAGCTTTGCACAGCCCTAAACATCATATAAAAAACAATGGGTTGGTTGTTTTACAAGTTGGTAGATAGGTGGTTTTGGTGGACTGGAAAGGTAATGGTCCAGAAGAACATTTTTGTTTTTTTCTTGGTTTTACCAGTTAATAACTGAAGTTGGTTATAATCAAACTCTAATAGCAGAAGACATTTATGTCAAACATACAGTAAGCTGAACAGCATAAGAATAAATACAAGTATAATAAATACAGTACCGATGAAAAAACAGTACTGTCTGTGGGACAGATACAGTGTAAGTTAGAAATACATTAACAGCTTTGTATCCTAAAGGTGAATTCAGTGTAACAAAAATAAAGGGATTTATGTATCTGAATTAGGGACTGGGTGTCAGTCATAGTTTTATTAAGGGGGTCAGCTCATCTCAGGTCCAGGAATCATAGCATTTTTTAATTATCATTTTAATTCAGAGTGTATGGTCGTAAATACATTAATTGATTATGAACGGGTCATGCTTATAAACAAATCCATTGACATCTGTGCCATGTCAAACAAAGTTAAAAGGGTGTTCAGCAAAATGAAATCTGAGGCCGGTTTACTCACCCCGAGGGATCCTAGGTGTACATGACTTTCTTCTTACAGATGAATCCAGTCGGAGTTATATTAATAAAATTGTCCTGGCTATTTCAAGCTGTTTAATGGCACTCAGCAGGTGTTGCATGCTTCAGTCCAAAAGAAGTGAAATAAAAAGCGCCCTTCCACCCGGCTTGGGGGGTGAACAAAGGCCTCCTGTAGTGAATCGATGCGTTTTTTGTAAGAAAAATAACCACATTTAAAACGTAATAATCAATTTAATATAGCTTGCCCCCCCGCCAACCGTTGTAAAACGGAAGCAGCTTGTACACCCAAGCACCCGTGACACTGCCAATGATAGAGCTTGGCCAATAGCCAGGACAATTATTTTAATATTCTCCGACTGGGATTGTCGCTCCTGACCACAACAGGGGAAGGGGGAAAGTCATTAGACACCTAGGATGCGCGGGGGTGAGGTCAAACACGCCGAATTTTTTTTGGGTGAACTAACCCTTTAATGCTGGGTGATATCACAAACATTAAAGTCATCATGAAATGAAAATTCTTATTTTGTTATAGAATACTGCAGTCTTTATTATCAAATATTTTTCCATCGGGAGCTCTCCCCTCACAGCAATAAAAAACGACAATGATCCACTGATCCAAAGAATTCACAAAATCAACAAAATTAATGGACAAATCAATGGAAAAAATAAAATAAAAATCTTATTCAGAAAGCTGTTTCATTTTTGTGTCACAATACGGAAGACAAGACAATCACAACTTCCATTTCGTGATGACTTTAAAATGGCCTACATTTTGAAATTTGCCAGTCTTGTGCTGTGAACATACTGTAAAGGAGAATTGACAAGTTGCTTAAATTACAGTCCAAAATTGAGAAATTGCATATTGCTACGAGAATATGTAAGCAGTTTTTTATGGAAATGATCCTTGAAAGTTGTCTCTGAAATAACTACTGAAATATCACGCCAATCCTGAGTAAAACAAAAAGTGGCCAGGTAATATTCTTTGCTTAGCCAAACAAAACAAGAATTTTGAGGCACATTTTGCCAGTCATTAATTTTGCACATTCACATCATGCAGTCCATAGCCTATATGGGAAGCTAGAAGCTGAGTGACTTGAACAGTGGAGCAAAACAGGTGCAAAGCTTGCTTTACTTTTGCTTGTAAGATAAAAATATCATGGTGATCATCACCAAAGTGGTGAGGTTGTATATCCGAAGTCTTGCTGAAGTCCAGAACGACTACACTCCTTAAAATAAAGTTTTTTTTTCATTGGCCTCAGTGGTTACACAAAGTTCTATCAGAAAGGTACATGTTTACATGGTATTTATTCCGTAAAGTGTTACAGATGGTGGTGAGTTACAATAATTCATGTATAGTTGTATAAAAGTTATTTGGCGTAGGCCCCATCCCTTATCCAAATCCTGAGGATGCAGATTTGGCTGATCCTGCCTGAAGATGAAGGCAGGGGCGGAGCCTACCGCCCATGGATGGACAGGGCCAACCTGGTGGTGGTGGGGAAGATGGAGGGGAACGTCATCGTCATCAACTGCGAAAAATGACACAGAGAATTCAGTGCTTATTTACTCCAGTTGTCAAGAAGTGATTGGCCAGGCCTGTTAGTATAATTGAATGACGTGGCATTGGAGTCTTCCTGACAGAACTTCACATCCATGGAACCTTTTCATTCCACAAAAAATTCTTTAGATTATTCTTAAGAAATGCTCCCTGAAAGGTTTTGGCATCTTCTATGGCATCGCTGTGAAAACCCCCTTTTGGAACCTTTCTTTTTAAGAGTGTAGCGTCACTTGCACTTTGATTTTAAAAAATGACAGTGCATGCACATGTAAACATGGTCATTGTTATCTGAGAATGGGGAATATAAAATGATGTGGCTGATAAAAAAAAAAAATCCTACCACAGTTTTAATGGCTTATTTAGTTTGTTATATATTTTGGCTTATTTAGTTATCATTGTAAAGTTTTGCAAGGGTAGTAAGAGACACATTCCTTCATCTTAAAAAATAAATAAATAAAATAAAAACAAAACAGATGGGTGGATAGTGTCGTTTGCGAAGTTAGTCACGTCATACTCGTTCCTCTCTCTCTCTTCTCTCTATATCTTCTCTCTCTCCTCTCAGACCACTCCTCTCTCCTCTCCTACCCTCCGATCACCCCCACTGATGATCCTGCTCTCCGGTACCGGGGACAGGGTCTCGCGCTGCGTTCGTGCGAGCCCGAGGAACTGGATCCGCTGTTTTACCGCCCTGGATTTTAATCCATTAAACAAAAATAAGGGACAAGGTGGATAGAATACAAGAAGAAACGCGCGGGCCGGAGCTACAGACTCTATCCCGTCACGACATGTCACTTGTCATGACAGAGACGTCTATGGGCTTCTTTGAAAATGCGTAACGAGAGAAGCAGATCGTTGGCAATGAACTTGCATTTCCATTCCTCCACATTAACGGGAGGACATGGCTCAATACACAGATTCCTAAAAGCTTTGGAACATAATTCTTTTTTTGCATGATCTCAGTAAGACATCAGTAGAGCAGTTTGTCAGTGCACAGCGCATTATGTCCGTTCAGTGCTGCATTGATGTAAGCCAAACGCTGGAGCGGAGGACAAACCGAACCGTCGTGTGATGTGACTGGTGTCTCTGGGATTAGTAGCCTACCAACCAATCTGTAGAAATAGTCTAATGGACAATTACTCAACGCTTCAGTGTAAGTAACCTTACCAAGTCTTTTGAATTCTAGTAGGCTATTGAAATGGTGGTGTATCTGGTATCTAATATCTGGTAATATTCAGATGCATGAGATCAAGCACTTAGGGTAACGGTTTAAAGGCCCCCGTATAAATCTGCTGCTTTCTGCTGACAAATTAAATGTAGATTGAAATTTTTTATTTTTTTTTAATTATTATTAATGGAGCAACACAATTAGTTTCTGTGCTGATTATTATGGGGTATGTCCGTAAATACCCATTTTAAAATATATAAATATAAATAAGTCGAATTAAAAATATATAAAATAAATACAATTAATTAATTAATTAGTTCGTTTAAGAGGTGATGAGGCTCCTATAGTCCAGGAGGGGCTAGAATACTGTACATTAGAGATAGCAAGATGCTTTTCTGAGGAACAAATTCAAAATGAGCATTTCATGTTCATCTTATAACTCATAAATTGCATAACAAACTTCCTTTGTAACAAATCTGTTTGCACACTAATTTGCATTTTGCTGATTTAGTCAAATTTAGTCTTTTGTCATTGTATGCAATGACTTCAGAACAATGTGCATAGTGACAAACAGGTATTTAAGAAAGTGCTGTGGTGATGTCTGTATTTAGAAACGATTTAAAACTGCCTCTTACTTTGCCTTTTTAATTCAATGTGCTCTTACAGTAGAACCCCTTTAAAATGTTTGACAGATTCACTGCAGCTTTACTTGAACAGGTTGAGTTAGTCTTGTAAATATGATACCTAGTAGCATCTTATCACTACTTAGTAACCTGGTATTTAGTCACGTGATTTAGAGCTTGACATTTAGTCAAGGGTTTTTTCAGTCTTTACATTTCTTTATTACAGAAAAGGGCTGTGAAAACATGTGGATATGACATTCTGCCATACTTTTCGATATTGTACCTTCTGATACTGTACAAAAAATGTGATGTCACATGCCAGAATGGCAAAATCAACGGCATTACTCTTCTTCACATAGTCACTGCGTTAAATCATCATGTGACCTTATTAAACCACCCAGTTCATCTGTATCTCAGTTAAGTTAAACCAGGAACTAAAAGTTGAACCAACTGACTAAAACCAGTCCATTCATTACTAATCATTAATATCTCATATACCATTTTGCACATAATTTCCATTATTGCCACGGTTTACACTCTGGGTGAGACTTTCTGTGAATATCTTAGAGGGCCTAATGTTACTGAGAATACTGGAAGTTTTGTCAAAAAGAACAAAATGTCTTTTCAAAAGCTCCAAGTAGTTTTAATGTAATCGTTCATAAGGTACACTGCGCTATATGCACCTTTTTGACATTTTTAGTCGGAATACAAAACAAAACACTCATTGTTAAAAGTTATTTTATTAGTCAACCTTGGCAATAATGTTACAGTATGTCCATTATCCTGCAGTTCCTGGAACATTTAAGCAGATATTTTGTAACATAGCTGCTGCTGTGTTAGTTTCTCAGTCTGCTCAGAAAGACAACGCTATTACCCCTTACATGCCAAGCTGCCATATTCTGAGAAGGTGTGTGCTGCAGATAAGTTGCTGGACAGGTGTAAGCAGATTAGGGGTGGCAGTGCCTCATTCTGCCAGAGAAATAGGACCATAGCCGATGTGACGGCTGAACAAAAGCTGAGTGGCATGGCCGGTGGAGAGATGTTTGTATGATGGGCCTTGTGGCTGTCAGGAGATAAATAGCCCTTTGCTAGCAGGGGAGGGAGTTGTAAGGCCTGCTGGATCTGTTCCAGGAGCTTGGAGAGAGCAGGGGGAACGGAGGCTGTCACCAAGGGCACTGATACGGACTGTCCTGCTGCCAAATGCCAACCACTGTCCACGTATATGTATATAAAAAAATATGATTTCTAGGTTTTTCAGGCAAGATGCCTTCAGTGCAGCTATCTTCTAAAGACAAATAGTCCAATCAGCAGAATAGGACCAGCTTGCGCTGCAGCTGGGTTTATGTGTCTGAATTCGGCCTTGTACCTGCTGAGTATAGTCTGTCTTGTGAATAGATCTCATCAGTTACTTGCTACTGTGACAGGAATTTGCAAAAGGAACATGATTTCACACATCCTGTTAGTTGTTGTAAAGATTCTGCCAAGCTGTGTTGTCATTAAAAAAACAATCAAGTAGTAACATTATTTTGACATGTCGAAGTCACATTTTGGATGAACTCAAATTTGGATTCAGAATCCATGAAATTAGAATTTTAAGTGTTTAATAACTTACAAAATTGAGGCTGGGGGGGATACTCACAAGCCCATGTGCTTGAATTATTTAATTATGTATGCTTGATCAAAGCATGGGAGCTTATGGGGACATGCAGAATTTGTTATTAAAATTAAAATAGGTTTTAGCTCTTTTGAGTATTGCTGGTGGTTCACTTGGGCCATGTTAAATTCAATCCATTTCTCTCATGCAAATATTTTGTAATGATTTTAAATTTATCAATTTATTGGGGGACAACAAGTGTGTGGTTGCCGACCCAATGTTCAGCCAAAATTCCTTTTTTAAAAGATGTGGTTTAATGAAATTATAAAATAAAAACCAATTTGAATTTCTTCAAAGTTTTGAGTACATTAAACTCATTAAGAGACATTAAGACACTTTTTATGTTATGCTTTTTTATTTATTGATTTATTTATTGTTAAATAAGTCTGTATAGGTTTTATTCATTTTATTTTACATCAGCTAAACGACAAGAGAATGAGAAACGTGCTTTGGCAACTAGTACAATTATTGTAGAATAGTAGAGATTTTTTTTTTATATTCAGTTAAACAGTTACTTCATTTAAAGTAAGCATTTATGATTATTATTATTATTAATGAATAATAATAAATAGTTTGAAGTTAAAAATTATAACCATGGTTTGCAGTGAGTGCCTGCCTGAATTTTTTATTTTTTTTATTGTTTACAATTTTCTTCTGTTTATGTGTTGGATAGCTTGTCTCAAGCTGCATGATTCTCTCTGTAGTTCTGCAATATGTATGGAATATATCATATGTGAATATGATACTGATGTGCAATGTCTGATTTTGACAAAATGCAAGACTCAAAATGTTATGTAATGTTACTAACCTTAGAAGTTTTTCTCTTTGTATGCTTGTGCAACACAAGTAAGACTAATGCTTTCCTTTATGTTGCCCAGAGTTTTGCCCAGTGATCGGTGCCCACCCCCCGCCCCCCCTCCCCCCCCCCCACCCCCCCCCCCCCCCCTTATGCTTCCATTTGCTAAGGCCGCATTGTACAGTACATTGGTCTGTACACAGTTGTGTCCTGTTCTGTCTTCTGAAGGTTTCTTTCAATGAAGACTATTTTCACAGCCCTAGGCTACCATTACATCAAGCATAGAAGTGGCTTCATAAGATAAGTTCAGTCCATGCAGGTCTATTTTTTCCATGTACTCAGGAGCTAGATGTCCTTAGAAAACTCAAATTGCAATTTCCTTTTATTATATTCCTCAAATTGACCCTGTCACTCCTTTATGATTTCCGTAATAGTAAATCTTTATGGTAATAGACTTAATTAGCTAAATGAGCTTTATACTTGCCCCCATTGAGTCAGTTCTTTGAATCTTTAATATTTTGTTTTGAGGTTTCATGCAACATTGTCAGAAGCCATTCATGGGCCTGTAGGCAGTGACAAAAAAGAAACAGCTCACTCCATTACCAGTATGTCTAAGGACATGACGCAACTCTCTTTTTCTCCCCACACTTTAATTATACTAGTCTGCTGAGGTTTAGAATAAAGACTGTGTTTGGTGTTAACCAATTCAAATTGGTATTTATTTATATATACGTATATATAATTTTATTATTTTAAAAGCAATATATTAGAAATAGCAGCGCTCTCCTCTGTGCTTCTGCATTCATCAGCGTACACTACACCGATCCTACTCTCTTGTGAACATGTGTACGACAGTTAGCAAATCTACAGAGGAGATTACAGTTTATAAAGTTTTAAATATGGATATTTTTCTTACACAAATGCATCGCTTTGCTTCAGAAAGCCTTTATTAACCCCCCAGAGCCATGTAGAGTACTTTTTATGATGGATGGATTCACTTTTTTGGGCTTGAAGCTCTCAACCCCATTCCTGCCACGCTGGAAAGAGGCGCAGGACTTGTTTTATAGAACTTCGAGTATATTCGTCTGAAATCAAGCAAGCATATGGCTGAAGGTGAGTATATCATGGGGTAATTTTCATTTTTGGGGGAACAATCCCTTTAATATGTATTAATATATATTACATTTTAATGTCATATACACTCTGATATGATAATCACAGGCAACCAAAAACATTAAAGTCTGCAAGTAATTCTAGTTTTATGTTTCAACCAAAAATGGCAATAGAGGGGTTAAAGTGTATAGTGTACATAGTTAATTTACAATGGTTCCTATTTACGTTACCAGACAAAATATTTTTACAGTTCATATGTGTCACATTGGGACCAACCAGATGTGATTAAGAGGAATTGAAGAGCATTTGCATTAGAAGTGCACAGGTGCAAACAGTACAAACAGAGATAATGTTTCACCCCTGCACTCTGCTGCAAGCTGATTTGTACAGTTGTGCGTTTAAAAACCCCAAAAAAAACAAAAACAAACCCAAAATTTATAAAAACTATGTCAGATACCTGTTCAAGCTGTATTGTACTGCAGAGCATATATGTGTAAATAATCCTTAAAATTTTGTCATTTATTAGCTGTTTCCATTAGTAGCAGTAAGGTGAAATCAGGTAAATTTAACAAATATTTGAAAGAACACTGTATATCACCAGTGTTAATGATTTAAGAGGCACAATATAATAAAGCAGTTTAGTTACACGCACTTCAGGCTGGTCTTTGCCATGCGGCATGTGCTGATTTTGCTGTTCTACTAAAAAAAACACATTTAACATTCTTACAGCGTAACATTCTCTGAGATTAGAGAAACCCAGCAGTCTCTCATGCAGAAAATAAAGCCCATAGGGCCTCATCGGAATCATAATGTCATGTTAGGTGCAGAGTAAACAGTCTGCTGATAGACACACAAAAGCATTATTTAAGCACATAAAGATATGTGAATTTATTACTTTTGCCTAAAAAACTCTTTGGACTGGCAGGATGTTGTCACTCTATTGTAATAATCAAATTTGACTTATAAAGATGATTGATTCCCTCTGCTTTGATAAGTGCATTATCTCTTGGCGACTTGACAGTGCACTATACAATTGAGATCTTATAAAAGAAGCATTCAAAGATGGTTTCTGTTAGTTTTTAAGTATGAATGGATGGTGATGAGCCATCTCTGTGCTGAATTTGGGCTGCACCTGAGAGCTTTTATACAATTTTTGTTAGGAGATGTGGATTTTGCTGAGCACTCTCTTTTTATTCATTTTTGTTCATTCCATTATGACTTCTGTAGATCAGCTTCTCTTTAAATGAAATAAGTTATATTTACTAATAATCACAAACAATATTGCTCTCAAATACTTTTGCATTGACTCCATGTCACAATTTCAGCTGTCGCTGACTGTTTCTCTAAATGAATGTGTGGTGTGTCACTTGAATGGGAACATTCTTGCATGGTAAAAATCGCCCTTTTTAAAGGAGTCATATGATGCGATTTCTAATTTTCCTTTCTCTTTGGAGTGTTAAAAATCTCTTGGTGCATAAAGAAGATCTGTAAAGTTGCAACACGAACTAAAGTCTCAAATCCAAAAGGATATGCTTTATAAATGTAAGAGTTCAAACCACGGGCCTAACACCTAAAAACGGCGTGCTAATACACGACGCACATGTCCTCTGTTCACGAGGGTGGAAGATTTGCATTTAATGCCTGCCAAATGTTCACGCAAATGAAAGAGTAGGCGTAATCGTTTTATTTTCCGCGCTCGGTAGTATTCTTGAGTGCCGCCAACCGCCAGTGGCGTGAAGGCTGCTGTGTGTTCGTTGTGAAAGCAAACTACTTTGTGGACTTCCAAAAAGAGGTATGATATCCGCTCGTCCATGCCTAGAGTGATCCGTGCTGGTGCATGGAGGAAATACCTCAAACTCGCGCTGTGGATGCCGGATCGGCTTCAACCTTGCTTTTCGGACGAAGCGGTTCCAGCCCGGACAGGGTGTGGTTGCCGCACGCCTCCGGATGCTCCTTCGTCAAATCGCCTGGCTGCACCGGTGTTCGTATAGCTTCGGCCTCTGCTCCACTCAAGCCGGCCTCTGCTCAATCATGATCCTCTTGTGTGTGACGCTGTGTTGTTTGGTCTTCCAAAGGAGGACATGACTAGAAATCAGTGGGTAAGTTGTATATACAACACTGTTCCGGAACAACCAAGTTCAACCCCACATAATAGTTCAGAGGTGTGCAGCGCATTGGTATGGAGCGACGTTTTACTCCTGTTGAAGTAGTACTACCGTGCCGGTCTGGTTCGACTCACAAGCCCCGGTCTTTTTTTTCGGTTAGTACGTTTTTTAATATTTTTTACGGATTTGTTATTGCGCACTGATGGAGTCAAACCGCGAGTTTGGGCAGTGTAGAGTAGGTTGTTGTTTGTCGCTTCTTCTTTTCTGACTGAGCAGAATGCCAGACATTGGTCTTTACTCTCTAGTTTACGCAGCGCGGTTGTTGTCGGCTTCGGTGCGAGTTTGTCTAATTGCAACACGTACTATAAAAAGACGTATATCATCATATAAATCCGAAATTGTTCCTCTCAACCTGGATGCACCAAATTTGCTCTCATTTATAATGAGGTTTTTTAATGTTTTTGTCTCGTTCGCGCGGCCGGACAGGGGTCTTCGTATAACAATTGGTAGGGGCGGGGGCGTCACATGTCCGTCACATACGCTTGAGAGGGTGCCTTCGTTTTTCCCTGGGCAATAAAAAACATCGAGTTTTTTCGATTAATATTTTTTAAAAATGACGTCAATTCGATTAGCGTCTCAAAGTCCGCAAATCTATCTTTCAGGCGTCATTTCTTATTCTCTTCGTTTCAGCCACACATTTAAATCAAGATCTGATACGTGAATTTTATCTTTCGTCTTTCCACTAGATGGTCACGTCCCTTATTTACCATTCATTCAGCACGATCATGACAATACGCGCAATTCGCAATGCTCGGGTGAAATGCTGTAGTAATACTATAAATCTGCAGAAGCATTTTATATCACGCATAAGGCGCCATGATTTACGCAATGAATGAATGAATGGCGGATGGTGCGGCGCACTTTTTTGTTCACTACACACATACTAAAGAGCGGATGACGCTCGCGGTGTTTTCAGCCTCTGCCGCCTCAATATATGAGTACATATAAACAGGATGTATATCAGCTGTTGGGTGAGAGTCACTCATTAGCATGGACCGTCATTGAGAATCTACCGTCATACAATACACAGCAGCTGGACGTTCTTCTGCCGGCAACCTGTCAAAATAAACGTTTAGTTTAACGTTCCACTGTCAGAATATATTACTATTTAGCAATCTTAAGACTCAATGTAACAATAATGCTACGACTACTAATAAATATTAATAAATCTTTATTTTAAAGGAATAATCACATGCTTCTGCTCTCCCTCCTTTTTAATTGTAAACACGTAAACATCGTTGTGCAGCACTTTGTTTGCCAAAAAATAAAAGAGTTTAATTTACATTCGATTAGGATAAATTTAATTAATGTTTTATACCTTCATCTGATTACCAGAAAAATTAAGAAAATGTTATAGGGCCCTATTAAAAAGGACCCTATACAAAATAAAAAGAATAGGTTTAAAATACAGGCATGTGGTTCTTTATTTCTTTTTATTAATTCACCATTTGCACACTTATGTTTACTGTTAATTTTTTAGAAATATAAATAGCATTTGTATTAAAACTATATTCACTGAATGTAATAAAAAAAAATTGAGAATCGAATCGAATCGAGAGCTTGCGAATCGAAATCGAATCGGGACATCTGAATCGATACCCAGCCCTATGCTTGAGGTATTCGGCCAATCACAACGCACTGGATAGCTGGCCAATCAGAGCACACCTCGCTTTTCAGACCGATGAGCTTTGTAAAAATCAATGTGTTTCAGAAAGGCGGGCCATAGAGGAGAAACAATAATGCACAGTATGTGGAAAATAATGTTTTTTTTTTACCTTAAACCGCATAAACACATTTCATTACACAAAATAATGTTATTTTTAGCAACATCATATGACCCCTTTAAGATGTACATATTGCATGCTTGCTTTCTGTTTGAAGTTTGCCGTTGTGCTGAAAAATTTGAGAACAGATTTTACACAAATTCAATGCTTTGGTGAAGAAAGAAAGCATTTTTATGCATGCTGTTCCACTCATGGATCCTTTTTAATAAGCTTGTTGTGAAAATGTCCATTCCTGCTTAGTATTTTCATCTTCATTTTTTACCGCAAGCATTAAAGTTAGATATTTCTATAATGCACTGCTTGACTGAAGTGAGCCTTTACTTCAGTAGCATTGTAAAACATTTGATCTCTTTGTAGGTGAGTGTGTAGCTTTTTAAATGAAGCTCCACTTGAAGTAGCCTTGTACTTTTTCTCTTCTCTGATACTGAAGCAATCAGAAATAAGTAGGTCAGTGTTAAATGTGCCTAAGAAATAAATAATATATGATGTGATATAATCCATGCATGGGCTGCTGCCTGCTGTGTCGCCACTTTTATGATATAAAGCATTTAAATTAAACACCTTTTAATTCAACCATTTAAACTTTCCAGATGAAGTACCCAGTCTTCGTGTGGCAGGATGTGGTTATGCTTAAGAGCATCTCAGTCTGTGCTTGCTAGTTGAATTCTTGCTGACACCTATGTACTCATACAACAATGCTGAAATAATCTGTTCAATTTATTTATGTAATTAATTATTAAAATTTTCTTTAATTCGGAGAAAATCTTTTATAGTTTACAAAACCAACTCATTGGTCTGACATAGGCTAAAACGAAGGCAAAGCAACCCTGCTGACTTTTATTTTATTTTATTATTTAATGTCCTGATGTTTATTTATGTATTTTTAGAAATTTGACAAATTGATAATACTCACGTTCAAACGTTTGGGGTCAGAAGTCGGAAGTGACTTTAACACGTTTTATTCAGCAAGGTTGTATTAAATTGATCAAAAGTGACAGTGAGACATTTAAGGCATAAAAAAAAAAAAAGATTGTTTTTTCTACGTAAAGGTTAAGCGATATATTAAAATGGAAAACAGTTATTTTAAATGTAATAATATTTTATTTGGCGAATGAAAAGGGCCAATTATAGTGAATTTTTCTTTTATCTTTTTCTAAATTAAAATTGTATGCAAGCATTAATTGAATAAAAGAGCTTAAATGAAGGAAGGTCAAGAGACACAGAGTAAACAGAAGAAAAATTGTACATTCATCCACCCACAAATCTATTTTTTCCACCCATGCCCTGAAGCCAGGTACATTCTCTAGGCTGGATGCTTTATGAATAGCAAATAAAGCCCTAATAGAAGAATATCTCATAGGCTTGCTTCAAGTAGAGAGCGGCCTGAAGATTTCAGAGGGGTAAACTGACTTCGGCAATGTGCTTCTTGCAGATGATTTAATTCACTGCAGCCAGTGAGTTTGCGCCCTCCGTTCCACTCCCCCCTCCCCACCCATCAACCCCCAAAGCCCAGCCCGTCCCCTTACAGATGTAATTTACTGTCTGCTTTGCCCCTCTCACTCTTCTCAGACCCAAGGGTTTCTGAGTAAATTAGCTACATTGCTCGGTCAAGCTTAAACACAGAATGCAGCATTTGTAAGAGTATTTAAATATGTCCTCTACAAACCAATCCTTTTAGAAAAGAAGAGCTGGCTATTGCAACTGGCTGCCTTGGTGTTCGTGCCTCAGTGGGTGCCAGATCTATGAGTCTGATTAATTTTGGGGTCGCCATTATCGAGAACTCGGTGGTGGAGTACTACTACAATGGCCTTCTCTGTGCTTGACCAGAACTAATGAGCTAATCTGTCATTTCCAAACCCACAGACATAAAATCCTGTTTTCTGTCAAATAGTTCCCTATGTTTTATATCAGTGGCCTCTAAGAGGTCGCTTGACCCTGTGTTAGCATGCTATCTACTTCTCAGTTCATGACACTATTCAGTGGAGAGCTGTAAGGGTGCAGTGGCACGGCAACAGGGAGATGACGTCGGTCTCTGGCCTTCCTCAAGGGACTCTAATGCTTTAGCTCAGTTCAGCTGCACATAGTGGCTCTGAAGCTTTGGCTTTCTATATAATAAAGAGCAGAAAGATTGTGGAAGTTACCATACAAAGCATTCAACCTTTATAATCAACCTTTTAATATCAGTGGTTAAATTAAATCACTGCAGACAGTCATGACTAAACTATGCTTAAGATGCCTTACGCACAAAATGGCTTCATGTCACACCATGCTAAATACCTTTCGCTTTTAATTTTTTTTTTTTTTTTTTTTTTTATTTTTCTCAATGCAATTCAGTTAAGCTTGGGAAAAAATTTAATTAAAATTAAAAATCAAATACCCTATAGCATATTTACAAATAAAACAAGAAATTTAAATTCAGTAGCTGGTTAAAGTGGTTGCTAAAAGCAGCCATGTCCTGAAAAAACAATTATTTATAATTTATTATAAGAAAAATTATATAATAAAATACATAAATTTATGATTATTATCTTATTATTTAAAATGAAATGATACAACTAAAAGTACCACCAAAATTAAACACGTATTGTTGTGTTATGCGTTATGATCGGAAACTTGGTCCTGTAAAAAACATGAAAAGTAAATTAAAAAAATATATTTCTATTGATAAAAACTATTTTTTTTTTCCCTACTGGAAAATATTTATTAATAAGCTAACCTTGATTATACTTAATATCATATCATATTTCTAGTAAAGGATTTTTTAATAATATATTTAAAAGTAATTTTTTATAGATTTTTTAATTTTAGGGGAAGCGGGGGTCTCTTGGAAAAAGGCGGATTCATAAAGAATTTTGGCGGTCTATGGTATCCAAAAAAAGCTCTTGAAATTTCCCTGGGGGGGGACCAAGTTCATAGTAAATGTTGGCAAGCAATGGATCACAATATACAGCTGTATATAAAATGCATTTGTAATAATTACGCCGTAATGCTGCTGTAAACAAATAATGCTACTAAACCATCTCTCACCATAAAGTAAAGAAATAGATTCTACCTGTGTGAAGCACATGCTCAGCTCATTACCACAACATCAAGCAGTCCATTTGCTAGCCTCCACCCTCCTCTTCCCCAACATAAAGCAGCTCATTTTTGCTTCAAAGTGATACATAATAGAGCATCACGATGTATTTTTCCCTCATGCAGTTACACAGCTGTTAAGCAGATACTGTTTGTACCAATCTACGGCTACCGCATTGTTTGTCAGCACCAGTTTAGAAATTCATTCTTTAACTAGGACCAGCCACAGAGGGTCTGATGGGTGGGAGGAGAGGCGGGGAGACATTTTAAAGCCATGGTACTATTTCACACAAAGGCAGTGGTCGAAAAAGAAGGGTGCGGTGGTAAACCACAGATATAAGTTGAGCTGTCAGTGTGCGTTTGAGACTAAAGGACTGCAGATGGCTTCACTGAAGAGACTGGCTGTCAGACACACTTACCAGAGCAGGATAGACCAGACCCTGATTTACTTCCTGATAAATTGACTGGTACTAATGTTAAGACACAGAAGCAGGCACAGGGAACCCTTGATTTGCCATCTGTGTGACAGTCCTGAACAAGGCTAAGCAGCGAGTATAATATCCTCAATAATTAATATCCGAGCCAAAGGAAGACGGAGGACGTCAAGGTCACTTTCCTGAAAGAGTCACAGAATTGAGGGGAGAAGACAGAGAGAAGCAGATGTACAGGGGTAAGGGGGGACAGGGGGAAGAAACAGGGACTAGTTTGTCCGAAATGGGTGTGGTGCAAAGAGGGAAGGGAGAAAACAAAAAAAAGGGGAAGGGGGGGACAGGGAAGCCGAGGCAAGACTGGAGTGAGAAATGCTTGGAGACAGGCTGCTCTAGGATGGGGCAAGGTCTCGCACGAGGTAGTGCCGTCTTCGTGGCTCAGTGGACGCCATCCTTTCTCCCACTGTTTGTAAAAACAAGAACCATCACCCCACCTCACATCCTTGTGGGGGTCCCGCAGGGCCTGAGGGGGCTCGCGGGGCCTGATTTATGCGTGCCCACCAGACTGGGAATTGCCTGGCGGGGGGATTTGACAGGCAGGCCCACTTTTGGGACCTCTCCCTTCGTCGGAAAGGCCCCCAGGCCGTCTTCTGGCCTGGGCTTGTCCGGGGAGGGGCCTGGGCATGCAGGCAGCTTCGATTAGTGTTAGGAGGTGGAGAACCAAGGTTCCCAACATGGACACCCCAATTCCTGACCGGGACCGCGCCGCAAAGCCACGAAGGACCCCCTTCCCGGGGGGGGCCACTTGCCTCTGGGCCTGCAATGAATTAAACGTTTGAGAAGGATTGGAAAACACGATGCTTGCCAAAACACTTTTATTTCAAAATCTGAACTTTATCCAAAATAAAACCTGGGGGGCATAACGGTGTTTTTTTACGGGTTTCAATTCTATTACCAAAGAATAGGACAAGCAGCAAGGGTCCCCACATAGGGATTAGATACGATAAAGATGAGGTTCTTACATTTCTTTTCTGCAAGTGTGTTGTTGGGGGAAGGATTCAAAGTTTTTTTTATTAATTATAAAATTAAATTATTTATTACTTTATTAATACAACGGTAAATAGTGCCCCACAATTCAAATTAAATAAATTCCATAAATAAAGAATTTACCAATCGTTGCTGGTTTGATTTCTGCCCTTTCTATAAAACCGATTGGAATAAATCAGGTTTTTTATTAAATAATATAATATAATAAAACAAAAACAATAGCATTATTATATTATTATTAGTAGTGTGAATAAAATAAAATAAAACTGAATTATTACGGTTTCATCTGCTTTCTAAAGGGGACTGGGCGGAAAATCATGTTTATTCTTCTTTATTAGTATTATTATTATTAATTATTATTATTATTATTATTACAACCTTTAGTCCTTCGTCATTTGTGCCATATTTGCCAGTGTTTTGCGACCCCCACCTGCAGTGGAGAAGGGGAAAGGAATAAAGTGAAAGCACCAAACTGATGTCTTGCCCTCTCCACACTTGCCAGCATAATTACTTTCTCACAGGGAAGCCCGGGCGCCCTGCAGCGTATTGGTTGTTCCATCAGTCTACACGGCAACAACAATAGGAGAGAGCAAACACAAAGGAGAAAAATATTGCTTTTTTGAGGCCGAATGTGTCTAAAATATGATTGATACGATCTTTGATGCTCCAAAAAAACCGCATTTCAAAAAACCCACATCCCACGTTCATAATAAGTTAATGCTTTTTTTAAACCGAATTTTGGCATTTTCCATTGTGTAGCCAGAACGGTTTGGGATTTATTAGGAACATCTTGGGCGTGTTTTTCTTCGGGGGACTGTTTGCACCTGTTCCTCCAAAAGAAAATTATCGTTCTTTCCCTGAGCCACGTAAAAATCCCAAAGTGGGGGACTGGAAATAGGTCACTGTTGGGAAAAAACTGCAGGGCCCCGTGGTTGCAATTACATCCCCAGTCGCAGAGTGTGTTTGAGAGGATTTGAGTATGCCCACTCTCCCTCATATACTCTCTGAGCCCGAACCTATTTAAACAGGTACATTAGCAGCATTTTCTCTGGCCCTCTCCCGCATTACATCAACACTGCAGACCTCCAGCACTCGTGCCTGTATTTTTGAAGAGAAAAGAAAGTGCGTTTTTCAAGGAAGAGCATAATAGCTTCCAAACAAGATGAAAGTCTGGCAGTGACACAAAAGATTCCAAATTAAAAGCCATTCCTTTTGTTTGGGGTATGCAACACTCAGCCCACACACAAATTGAGCTCATTTAGCCATATTTATGATAACAGACATTTTTAATAAATTAAAACCCCACTTTATGGAGCAGTGTTGTTGGTCACGAAAACTTTGGATGGGGGTTTCAGGGGAAGCTTACAAAAATTTAGAATTGGAAAAGAGGTGACAGGAAGGAGGAAACATACAGATTTTCTGCTATTCCAAAAGAATGTAAAAAGTTAATTGAATTCTTGGGAAAAATTGAAGGTTCCATCTTTCCAATTTAATCTTCCTAACTTTTTTTTATTTTTTTCTAGGTAGAAATTTTTAGAGGTTATTATGTTTTTCGTTTTTTCAGTTTCACTTTTCATTTCATGTTAAGTTCCATTCAGGATTGACAAATTCTGGTATCCAGGTTGATACATCAGTTCCAAATTCAAAAGTTGAATTGGGAATTCTTCCACTTCAGTTCTGGGAATATGGGAGCACAACCCTGTTATGGGCTGGAGGGAGCAAAGTTGGGCCCAATCTTTTTACCTGCCATGTTCTACCTTCAAAAAACTCCACCGGGGGGGTACACTTACTAAACGGCAGCTAAAAATGGGTGTGTTCACACCAGACGCGAAAAGCGAATAGCGCATCGCGGGTCACTCGCTCTAGGATTACTCTATTAAAGCCCCGTTCACCACCGCCCAGCCGAACTTTTTTCGCTGTTTGGGTCAACTGGGATGCTGGGGCAATATTGGATGTTGCTAGTGGGGCTTTTCCCACCTACTGGTTGCCTAGGTAAACCCCGTCAACACTTCCCCACTACAGGGGGCAAAGATGGGAATCAACAGTGTGCTCTTCCCACTGGGGGACTTTCACGTCCATTGGTTGTTTCGCTCACGAAAATTCGTGCTTATTTGGCATATTAACAGTTGGAAGGGGGGGAATTCTGGAACTTTTGTCACTTGGGAAACCAAACGGGCCACCACATTCCGTTTCGCGCCAACGGGTCACTGTTGCTCGTGTCGCCCGGGGGCAAAAAGGGTCGCCAAAGCTCTCCATGCAAAAATGAATGGGGAATTAAGTCGACTCTGTCGCTGGTGTGTCGCTGGGCGGTTGGAAACGGGGCTTTACGGCTAGTTTTTTATTCGCCACGGAGTGTTGAGGGCGAAAAACAATTCCCGCGGGTAAACCAAACCCTATGGTGGAGGAGTTTTTAAAATACGATCGCTGCCTTTGTACCCTGTTGGGGAAGTTCCCAAATATAATGCCTGGGGCTGAAAGGCCAACCCAACGCAGGTGGACGTTGGGTCTGGGTTTTCACCCTGAGGCCACCCTTTACAGAGGCCGCACCCACAAACTCGGTTTGATTTTCACCCTCTTCCCAGGGACCGGCACCTTTCCCCGTGGGGTACAGGCCATATAAGGAATTATGAAAGGTGTATAGATTTTCGGGGTTCCCGCAAACACAGATTTACAATAATGCGCTTCCTCCAATTCTGATTCACAACAGACGGGACATAAGCTCTTCGCTGATTGGGCTTGCGCGGAGGGAAACGCGTCAGGCGGAATTTGTCCCGCTTGAGGTTGGGGAACATTTTGAAATTGAGCGAAAGGGGGGGGGACGGCGAATTGAAGGCGGGAAATATCTCGCGTGGCGGCCAAAACGCCGTCGGCACACATTTTCAACGCGCCGCCTGGGGAGCGAATTTTGCCTCTATTCGCGGTCTTTGGCATTGGGAAACTTTGGTATGTAATCTTTACTTCGCGCGGGAATAATTAAATTCCGCGTTTGGTGTGGAAACAAATGTAAGGGTTCATCTTCCGGCCTCATTAGGGAGCAGATCTGGAGTTGGGGCTCCTCTCTCCCATGAAGTAAATTTGATTGTTGTTCTGGCTGCGAGCGCTGACAGGCATTGGTAGGATTTTTACGGAAAGGAAAGGAGAGCCTTTGCATCAACAAAGAGTGGCCAACTATTCAAATTAATTCTTCAGGCCTTGGCAGGCAATTGCAGGGATTGCAGTACACATTAAAAATTCACAAAAAACCACCTAATGCGTTGGTACTTTTCAAATCCTTTCCGGGTTTTTGCAAAAAATGAAAAACCCCAAAAATATTTCCGGGATACGTCCAGCACTGCAAGGGTGGGACTTTTCATTTTTGTTGCCCCTGTGATATTTTTCATAAACTCTGGCTTTACTACAAATGTGGAAAGAATAAGAGCGAGGAAGAGGGAGAAAAAAAACATCATTGGCCATCTTTCCACCTCAAGCCAAAAGCCCCAAAAGGGGATACCATTTTAATTTAGTAGGTTCTTTTTTAAAAATTCTAGAGAGGGGGCCCAAAAATGTTCCCTTCTGATATAAATAGTGGCTCTGGGGGGGGACTGTTATTTTTAAAGTTCCTTTTTCCGGGGGAAAAATGAATTGGGGGGCAAGGCGTAATGTTTCCTTGATGGACTTTTCTCATAGACCATTTCTCCGTTTTTAGGGGAGTGGCCCCATTTGGCACATTTTCACTGCTCCTCTGCCACAACTCAAAGATCAGACGGCATTGAAAGCTTTAAATTGCTCATTTGTGGGCCATTTAATTCCGATCTCTCGTAGGGCAAAGGGAAAGATGAGGAAAGAGATTCTTGGTTTTTTAGTCAGGGGTCGGACAGAACAGCTGAGTCTGGTTCTTTGCTGGCAAAAATTTGTATGTGGTTAGCACAGACCCTTTAAAGGAGAAACAATCTGGAAGGTTTTTTTTTTTGTGGTTTTAAACAACAACTACTGACAGGATGCGAGAGAGCTGTTAATGGCGTTCTGCTTTCACGCCGATGTAATTTACAAAAAAATCGCTCCACGGGAGACCCCCCTAAAGGGGGGGACGCGGGACTGGAAAAAAAGAACGACACAAAACAATTCAATGTATGTTTACGGTTGCCCTCTCGTTCGTTTAAGGAACAGGCATTGGGGGGAAAATTGCGCTCTTTTTTCGGCGCGTTGCCCCAGTTCAAGAGGTGACAAGGGGGACGATTTGAATCTTGTGTTTATAAAGGAGTGCCTCCTATTGATCCGCCAAGGGATGGCAAGGGGGGATAAATCCATGTTCTGTAGAAAAAGGCCAGAATTTCTTATGAAATGAAAAGGGGAGGGGGCAATCTGGGGTAGGCAGGGGGGGGGGGGACTGCGGGCCTTGGCGGGTTGTGGTTGTCCTCGGCAGTTCGATCGGCTGTTATATGTGGGATGGAATGGTGGAGGGGGGGGTGGGGACTCCCCACCCCTTGTTGCTTATGGGATAACATTGGACTTTGGGGTGATTGAAAAGCCCTTTTTCAAGGATTGTGGGGACTTGTTGTGGTGTGTTTTAAACAGGGGCTTGTTTCATTATGGGCTTAAATTTTGAAAGCCACTGAGGATTTTACCGTAGTCGGATCCAGAGGCTTTAAGTTTCCAATTTATTTTTTTTACTTTTTCAATTTAAAACTTTCTCCATTCTCCCTGCTGCTAGCCCTGGAGTATTTAGTATTGGGAGGGGAAGGCATGGCGAGTGTATGTGGGGGTTGTGGGATGCTGCCGTTCTAGGATTATGTGGGTCAAAACCTCTTCTTGTAATGAACCGAGACCACGGAGGGCATACAACAAACACCAACAGGAGCTCTCATCATCTCCACCATGTGCCGCAAGGGAGATCTGAAGGGTGTCCCCAGTGGACCATCAGTCAGTTAATCTGGTATCTCATTCAGATTCACTTTTTTAACAAGAGTTGGACGATTTGGGCAGCGAGATCTTGGAAAGCAATTGGTGCTCCAATCTTTAAATAATTTGATTCAGGGGGGCCCAAAAGCTGTTTGTGGTTGTCCCTCTGGGATCTCCTGAAAAGAAGCAGGGAAAAAAAAGCAGATAATTAAGTGATTTTAATTGTGATGATCCATCAGCTCGGAGGGGAGTGCCAGATGTAAACTGTGTGCATCCTTTCCCCACCAAATCCTCGTGCTGTCCCAATGGGGGCGGGCTTGACGAGTGTGTTAGGGCAAGTTTTCTCCAAAAAGTCCAAACCCTTGGCTTGATTTACCAAATAGGGGGGAGGCCCCTGGGACCAAAAATGTTGTCAAACAAACATCTGTTTTTTGGTTAGATTTCTCCGAACATTTTATTGGGACGGGGTGAGAAAACCTTGTCATGCCAACGGGAATCATTTGGCACAACAATTAATCAACAATAGGCAGGTGTCCACTGGGGCTTTACAAATTACTGCCATTTGTTCTCTTATCAACCATTTTAGGGGGATGTAACTGGGTATGAAAAAAAATTTCCATATCCACGTATTATAGTGACCCCAAAGTTTTACTTCACGATTATCAAATATTTATCACGGTTTGTTTGCACAATTAGGTTGAAAACACGTTATATGCCCAGCTATATGCACTTTTTTTTTTTTTTAGCAAAAGCATTAAATTAACATTAAAAACACCATGACAAGCTGTACAATAAATAATAATAATAAATAAAAAATCACTTGTGTGTATATAAATTTCTAATTATTATATATATATTATTATATTAAATTTAACATAACCCACACACAATGTGATTTTCCGGTTAAGGGATCTTGTGATTCTTCGGTAGGAGGATCTTATGATGCTTTTGAAAGCAAAAGGTTTGGGGGTTGATTTTGGAGGTTTCACATACAAAAACATAAATTTAGGAATATAGGGGGCTAATATTAAATTTTCCAATTTAAAATGTAAGGGGGACAACCCATATTTTTTCGTCAGTATAGGGAAATTATGATTTTAAAGAAACGGTAGTGTAGCAAGGTTTAGTTTGAAAAACGTGTAATAGTAACATTTCAAACGACCACCAATTAGGGACCCAAAATATTTGGAATAAATAAAAATAATAATATAATAAATAATTTATTTGCAAAAAACAAAAACTTGGATGGCAAGTTTACTGAATGCTGCACGGCACGAGCAGGCCGTTGTCAAAGGTAAAAACATTTTGGGTCAAGTCATTTCCCTTTTCGCCACAGGGAGTCAGAGGTTCCAAACGCTTATACGAGACGTAACTTTGGCCCTGCCAAACCCTTCAAAGACAAAACACCCACTTCCAGGGGCTCTTTGGGCCCTTTCGAGGGAAGTAGGGCATAGGGATGGCCTCCACTTCTGTTTGGGAAAGTCAGTCGACCCAGTTCTTTGTTCCAACCGCAGAGGCCGGCGGGACGCGGCTTTCCTTCTCGTTTCATTCAAAAATTTGCCAGCTTTTGCAGTTTCTTTGCGTGTTCAGTTTAGTTTTTGGATGATTGTTATTTGGAAAATTTGAAATCAGAGGGGGAATTTTAGTATTAATATACTATAATTGTGCTGTAGTATTTCATTTTTAAATGTCCTGACGGAGTGGTTTTGTACAATGGTGTTGATATGGATTTTTCATTAAGATTTCAAACACATAAATCTTTCAATTTCACATATTTCATTTATCCACGTAATTTTTATATTAGATTATTTTAGGTAAAAAAAAACAAAAAAACAAAATCAGTGTTTGTTAATAAGTTAACTTTATGGGGAATTAAACAATACATTATCCCCTTAAATGTCAACCTTTTATTAGTTTGGAAACGTTCGTTCGCTCTTGGCTTCCAAAAGACAACTTGGCTGCGAAATTTTCTTCGCGGGAGGGAAAAAAGCTTTGCGTTATCTAAAATATTTAATCTCTAAATTCACATATTTTTTTTGTCCCAAATTTATTTTGCCCAGTTAGTTTCTGGGTGTACTGAGGAAAAAGTTAAAAAAGTTAACCTTGCATTCGGCGTCTTATTAAACAGTGGGGGGGGGTGGTCAAACACAGGGAAGATGGACTTTGACCCCCCCCCGCAACAACTTCCTTCTTGGACAAGATAAAGGAAAGGGGGAAAAAGGGGGTTGGGACCCCCCTGGTACTCCGAATTTTTAAATTGCCCTTCAGGGGGGGGACTCTTGTATAAAAAGCCAACAATAACGAACCAGACGCCACCCCGACTTTGGTTCTCCCTTTAAAATGGGCGGCTAAAAAAATCTTCCCGGAGCGCTGTCACTGGCCTTCCGCTCCCATTTCCCCCCTAGTGCAAAAAAAACAACAAAAACAAACATTGCATGCTGTTTTCTGCTCCAGACTGATGGCATGGCGGACAGGGGAACTTTAACGCGTGGGGAGTTTTTACAAAATATCGATTTATAATCAAAACAACGGTTTTGATGATAATTAAAATTTTAAACCCGGGTAAATTAACTAAACGTCCAAGGGGCATTGTTATTCGTGGGATTTAATCGGGTGAAAACCCGGAAAATCGGTACATTCCCTATCAATAACAGTTCAATTCAATGTGGTCTTGGACATGTCAGCTTAAAGATTATACACAGCTATATATACTTACCATAAACAGGTGTTTGGACAATTCACACAAATATTGTGCTATACTGTTATAATTAAGCACCATTTTATTGGAATTTTTTAGAAATTGTTGAAAAAACGTTTTTTCGCTTATTGTTTTCAAAAGGTTTGGGGGTTAAAGTAATGGTTTAAAAAAAAAAAAGAAAAGAAATTTTAACATCTATTCAGGCACACCAGATTTTTCAAAAAAGTGGGGGGGACCCAACTAATGACTTTAACAATTTTATATAAAGATTCATATTTCAAATAAACAGTGTTCTTTTGAACTTTCCTGAAAAATAAAAGGCTTCACGGTTTCCATATAAGTACTAATTAAACAAAAAAACCTGTTTTTAACATTTATTATAAGATTTGTTTTATATATATATGATGAAATGTTGTGTTGCCTACATTCAAATAAGAATTCAGATGCCTAAATAAACTACACATATCAGAAATTTATTGTTTATCAGCAATAACATTAAAAATAATTAGTATTATCGCTCTTGATCTGAATTTTAATAACAGTGAATCCATAATTATTCTTATAATTGCTCTTATTTTTATATGTGAGTGGTGCATGTGGAAAGGAGGAAAAAACAGCAATCTGACGGAAAAGCGGATTTTGTTTATGCAATGGCCATTTGTGTATTTTACGGCACACATTTAACAGAGGAGGAGAAGAGTGGCCCTTGGATTGTGATTGTTCTATCACAGATGGGCCCAAATAAATTGGGGAATTATGTTATTGGAGTCAAAAAGGGGGGGGGGGGGGGGGGGACTCACGAGAAAAGCTGGTTTTGGGGTCCTGACTGCTAATCAAAAGAGGAGCTGCCTTGGATTATTTACAGAGATGGGTGAAATTTCTTCTTGTTAAATTTAAAAGAGAAGAAGGGAAAAAGGTTTAGGGCAGACCCAGGCCACCTTACACTTGAGCGAGCGGGGGAAAAAGCTTCGGCCTTTTGTGTTGTTATAATGAGTACAAAAAAAGCAGCTTGAAAAAGGCCCTTCCCCTCCAACAAAAACAAGGGGGGGTGGCAGATCTTGTAATTAATACTGGCATCAGGGGACCCAAAATCTTCCCTTTTTTTTTAAACTCCACAAACAGCGGGTATTAAAAACAATCATACATCATGTATAACACTGCCAGCTTAGGATGACCCCAGAAGGGAACCGTTTAAGCCCAACAAAAGTTCCAAGCAGGCATTTTTAACAATGAGGCTACTTTGCCCCAGTGGTCCCCTTACTGTGAAAACTCCTCTGATTTGGCTCTTTCTACAACCCTCCTTTTCATCAAGGCCGAGTGAGAACAAAACAATTTACTCACAAGGGGATGGGGGATCACTTTTGATTTAAGCAATGCACCCTTTAAATGCTTTTATGTAATAGGCCCTCGTGAAAGTTCTAGGCATTAAAAAAACTTGTTTGAAGCAAGTAGAGCCCAGCTTACGTAAACACAAAGACAAAAAAAGGAGCGGGACGCTCTTTCACCATGCCACAGCCTTTTTCCCCCACATTCGTTCCCAGGGCTCTTGACATGTGTTTTGGGAAAAGATGTGGGGAAAAAGCTCCAAAACAAAACTGTGCCTGACAAAATCCATGGAAAAGGGAAAAAACTGCAAATAAAAGCAGGAACCGTGGTGCAAAACTGCCAACAATTTAAACAACAAAAACAACGAAAAACTCTTTAATTCCGCTCTCTTCTTCTCTTTCTCGCTCATCTCTGTTGAGATCAGTCACAGAGGGTTTCCACAACTGGCCAAAAGGACGAATGTAGTATCAAGGGGCCACACTAGGGGGACCGGCTTTGGCTGGATGCACAGGGTGCCCCCCCCCCCCCCGATGACAGCGAGACGGGCAAAAGGTCTCCCGAACCACGGCCCCCGGCAAAACGTCAATTCGCTCACTGTCAAACTACGAGGCCACCACTGTGGGGGGGGAAGTACCATCACTAAGAGGACTTGTGGGGGCCACCACTCAAAAGGGGACTTTTGGCCCAACCTTGGGCACAAGAACGGTCGGTGATGGGGAGGAGCGGGCCGAACAGAGGAAAGCAGGCGGCAAAACGGGCGGGAAAAACAAAGGGGCCGGGCCGTCTGGCCGCCCAAAGAAAAAGATTTCAACGGGAAACCGTGCGCGGGAGGGGCCGGGAGGAAACCCGGCGGGGAGGGGGCCGTCAGGCCCAATTTCACCCCTTCCCCAGTGCACCTGAAAGAGCCCCCCCAGTCTCCAACCCACCCTCCCAACCTACAAAACCCACGTTGACAATGGCCGGGGAACGCAGAGCGCATTTAGCCAAACCACAAGACTGCTGCGGCGCTAGCGGAGGGGAAGGCACAGTGAGCCCGGCCCCATGCGGGAGTTTCAACAACCCCGCTTACTGCAGGATGGGGGCCGTGGAGAAAAAGGAAGCCCCACCCCCCCCACCCCCCGGCCAGGGCAAGCGGGCTCTGACCGGGGGGACATCGTGGCTTTTAAAACTGGGCTCCCGCGTGTGTTAACACCAGAGCAACATTCACTAACTACGAGGTGGTTGTTGTCGGGACAGTGTGCTGTGGGTGTATTGGTGTGCTTTTGGCAAAAGCGTCGCAAGCCGAAACGGGGGGGGCCCAGGGAAGGGGGAGGGTGGGGGGGGGGGGACACCATGTGCAGCAAAAACAACGTATTCTCCCCGAGAAATCGAAAACAAAATATGAAGCTGAAAAAAAATCGTGGTCTGCGGTAGGCTCAGGGGGGGGGGACTGTCCATGTGTTGGCGTAGTAGGGTACAGCAACGATTGGTACTTTCCTTGCCCCGTCGGTCTATCCGCAGGGGGACAGGGGGATGGTTTACTGTGTGCTGGCGCCCCAAACGCGCTTCATTTCCTGCCCTTCACTCTTACCCTTAGAGGAGGGAAAAAAAGGAGAAAGACCTTCCAGTGCACCACTGGTGACACCCAAGTACAGTCATGCCTTGTAGACTCTAAAGAGACTTCTAACTTTCTTCTAATGCCTTCTTTGGTATGCAGTTTTTGCTTCAGCTGCCAAACCGCTCACTGTTCCTGAAGAGGACGTAGGTCTCTCTGACGTTACGGATGGCGCGGGGGGGGGGGGACTCTTCATTGTTCTAACAACGGCAAAGAGTCCGACCGTTTCGGCGGTGGAAGGGAACCGCACAGGGTGGAAAAAACTCCTGACAGATTACTCATTTTCATTTCAGTGGTTTTCTCTCCCCCACGGGTTCTGATAAAAGGCAAACCCTTCTCTGTTTCCCTCCAGATTTATGTTCCAATGTTCAAGCAAAACCCATGAGGTTGTTTACAGTGCTTATTTTTTATTCCCCACAGATTTGGGAAACTAAAAAATGGACAAGTAGTTGCGCCATCAGCTCAAGGCTCCACCGAAAAACTGGGAAATAGGGGGATGGGGCAAAGAGGGGGGGGACCCGATCCCCCAGGAACTTACAGCCAGATATAAAAATATATTAGCTATATATATCTTTACTATATATATTATCTTATATTATAAACGGAGGATAAAAGGAAGGAAAAAAAAAAAAAACATTCCAAAAAAAAACTTGTTGCTTTTGAAATCTCCTGTGCCCTTTCCTGATTGTAGCCAGTGGAGCGCAGTTTACTAGAACTTCGTGCTCTGGTCTTGTACTTTTTGGGATTTTGACTATGGGGCTAGGATAGAAGGGGTCGTCACTTACGTCTTGCTATGTGAAACTCTGTTTAGGGTTTACTACTATCATTTTTAATTAAAAGTGTGATTGATTTGTGGTACCCAATCCCCTTTAATGTTTGTTTTTGGCCGAAAGGTAAAAAAAACTTTGAAAAAAAATAAACATTGGTGTTTCATACTAAAGGTGACAGTTAAGCGTTGTACACAAACACCAAAAAAAGGAAACCAAAAAAAAAAAAAAAAAAAAAAAAAAACATTAGAGGCCAAAAATATTTTATAAACATAATTTACAAATGTATAATGAGAATATTTAATGCTGTGTAGTTATTTTATCAGTAAGTTATACTTGAAATTAACTGGCTTTTTTTCTTTATTTGTCCCCTTTCTATTGACTCTGTTATTCCTTTTTTTCATTTTCAATTGATCTTGAATTTTTGTTCACTGTGTTACCCCTGGGAAAAAAAAAACGGTTGAATTGCAGGGGTGTCCTACCGTGTTGTAAAAAGAGGTTTCCCTTATTGGTCAGTTCTTGGTGCCATCAAGTTGTTGTGTGGGCAAAAAAAAAAAACAAAAAAACAATAACAAAAAAAAAAAACAACATAAAAAGGGGGGACAAACAAAAATCTAAAAAAAATAACAACAAATAAAAATGCAACACACAACAGTGGGTGTGTCAGTACCAAATGAGGGGCCTTATAGAGTGAGATTAGGCAAAAAGAAACCAAAAAAACTGCGGACAAAAAACATTTAAACTTTCAAAGATAAAAAAACCAAGGTTGTTTGGTTAATTCTTAATTAACTCACAGTAAGGGGATGGAGTAAAACAAACCACTACCCATTTCAAAGTCCCACCAAAGGGGGCCCAAGAGTTAGTTTACACTTCCATTTATGAAACGGTGTTTGGGAGAGGGTGGTAACATGGAATATAAAAGTTAAACATGTAATGCCAAAAAACAGATGGCTCTGAGACAGGGGGACTTTGGCTTTGCTATCATTCATTCCAAAGTAACCAGGGGCCCCTCATTTTGTCCAGAGCCCATTAAAGGGGGGGGGGAACAACGCTTGTACCAAGGCCAAACCCAAACAAGCGTTTTTGTTTTTTTTTCTGTTAAGAGGGGGGAAAAAAAAAAAAAACAGATTTGGTGGAATTTGGCCACAAAAGCAGGTGAAATGGAGAGAGGAAAATTGGGCCAAAAAATGTCAGTTTTTTCTTTGGAAAATACTTGTTTTGAATAATGTGGGGAAGTACAAACAGCAGAAAAGTGTTGGGTGAAAAACGAATATCCAGAAATTCTAGTAGCCTGTGGGAATGTTTTTTTGGCTGGTCTCACCAAAAACAAGGGCTTTCTGGCAACATGAAAAAAATTTGAATTAATCCTCTGGGGAATTTGTATGATACTGTCAAGCTTATTATTAAAAAACTTATTAAATGTTTCTCCCAACACCACTTTGGTGTCTCCTCTTGTCGTAAATTTCATCAGTTTCTGCATGTTTCCATCACACTTTTTTAATTTTTGCCATCAAAATGGGTCACTTAAACTGGAAAATAGATCCGCCTTCAACAAACTGGAGAGGAAGAGGGAGGCGTTAAAAAAAGTAATTGGGCGCAAACCCAAGTTCAGGCATACAGACCAATGTCTTTTCTTAAAGCGATCTTTTGTTGCCTCATTAAGTCAATTAAAAATTTCTATAATGTGATAGGAATATCTACTGTTAATTTTCATTGAAAAAAGTTGAATATGCTAAATTTTGCCCGTGGCAAAATGGCGGCATCACGTGAAAAGCCCCCCCCCCAGGGATGAAAATTTTTTCAAATGGGAAAAATTAGTTTTTCCCCCCCCGCTGGGGGTCCAATCTTCTGGGAAGAACAGGGGAAGGGCCTCGGCAACGAATCAATCTGTACAAACCCCTCGTTTGTGTAGATGGTCCTTATTCTGGCTAGTGGCAAAAATTACAAAACGGGTGGGGGACCTACCGGAAAATAACCAACCTAGTGCTGCAAAATAAAGCAGCCGTTTTGGGGGGAAATTAATCCAAACTGAGGAGAGTGTTCAATTGTCAAAAATGGCTGGACGTTCTAATGTGCACTTGAAGTGGATGGATTGCACGGCAAAACTAGCCAAGGTGGGCCATCATTGCTTGGGATTTTCCATTACCCAGGCAATTCCAATGCTACTTATCTGTCCAAAAACAAAACAAACTTGACAAAAGATCCCCAATACAACCACTGAGAGAGGGGGCATTGGGGCACCCATTTACAAACCCAAGGTCCCTTCCACAAAAAAAATCAAATTGCAACGGAACTTAGCCATTGCAAAACACTAGATTTTATGATGGTTTTAAATGGCGTTTCAGGTATTCAGGGTGTCACTAATAGGGGGATCCATTACACTTAAACCCAAGGCTTTAAAAAAGGTTCAAGAAATCCTAATTTTTCCAAAAAAAGGGGCTTGAGGGCCTTCATCTAGGTTCTGGGGGCAAAACCCAAAATCCAGCGTTAAATGTGGAACAACAAAATTATTACGGTTCTTTCCTCCGGACTGGCTAAAAATCTTGTTCCCCAAAATGGGGCCCAGCGGCCAACAACTTTGCCTCTGGAGGCTTAAAAAAATGAATTATAAAAGGGGGCCCCAGTGCCCAAAATTTGAGGCACTTCGTCACAAAACTCATGTGTTTAAATTACTACGGATTTCCTGTTGGGGTCAGGGTGAACTTCTTTTCCCCATTATACAGGAGATGTTATTCTTTCAAAAGGTTTTAACGGGACAAACCCACACAGGGCCATATTCAATCGTAATATTAATGGTTTCCAATTGATCATTTGGGCCAAAAATGGTGGATGGGGGAAAAAGGGGAGAACAATTTAAAATTGATTTTAATTTCTGGGGAACACTGGGGGGGAACAATGCAAAAAAGACAAAGAATAAGAGAAGGGCGGAGGGGGGAGGGGGGCAGAGGGGAAAAGGGGGGGGGAAGGGTGTTACTCCTTTTCGGACTGATTACAAAAACTGTTTGTCCTTACTTTCCTTGGAGTGGGGCGCCTCTCAAGCAGTTCCCAAGGCCCATTTCTCCATTCCTGAATGGACCTCCCATTTCTATCAACAAGGGCCCGGCCGCAAGCTGCTCCAGCAGGCAGGGAAAACAAAGGGTGGGCTCCTCAAATTGTGGACCCCACTGGTTTCATCAGGGGGGGCCAAACTTTCTGGGGACCGGGTTTCTGTGTTTCCCATACCCACCCCCCAAGAGGCCACTGGGGCTGGAGGGGCAAAAACCTGAAAAAATTTCGCGGGAAGAAAAAAAAAACAAAAAAGGGGAACTCACTTAAAAAAAAAAATATTTTTAATCCTTTAAAAAGAATTCAAAAAAAATTGTTCAAAAAAAGGGATTAAACAGCATTATGTATTACTACTTAAAAAAAAATTATATTGCAAAAAAAAAACCAAACCGCTGTTGCTTAATCATATAGAACATTTTTCAAACTTTATTGCAGCCAAAAAAAAGTCATCTTGGGGGACTGGTCAAGTAACATGGGGCTATAAAACACCCAGGTTCAACACTGCTGTTTGCCCTTTGTGGGAGTGCCATTTTGGGACAGGGGCAAAAAAAATTTTTCTCTGGGGGGCCCAATGTTTTTATTACTTTTATACTCTTAATTTGGGATGCTAATTTGTGGGAAAACACACCATCATGGCCCATTGCAGACTTGGCAACAAAAAATTGGACTGGGGGCCCACCATTCAGGGGTGGCCCACGGGAAGGCACAGTAAAGGGATTGTTCTTAAAGTGGGGGGACTCGTAAAAAGAGATATTTAACCCCCCAAAAATATGAAAAAATTCTGGGACATAATTTGTTTTTTTACTCAACCCCTCATGTTCGTTCCAAAACTGGCCAGGGAACAAAGAAAATAAAAATACGAAAATAACAATGTTAATGCTTTTTTTTGCATGTTGCACTGGAGGGACCAAAAATTAAAATCAATTTTGCGGTCACCCCCCGGCTGGAATCCAACCTAAAAAAACACAAATTAAGTTACACCGACACACTCTCCCCCCCGGTGTACGTAATTTAAACCCTCGTTCCCGCGGAAGGAGGGAACGGAAGGGGGGACGTTCACGTCCCCCGGTTGATGGACCGGGGGGGAAACCACAAATTGGGAATCCTCACACAGAAGGAGACCAACAATCCACTTCGAGTTTAAACTAAATGAGCCAATGCACATTGGTAAGCGATTATTGCATCCAGCTGCTGCTGGAT
>JADLZN010004164.1:0-144134 GCA_018155175.1 Sinocyclocheilus anophthalmus
TTTACAAACTTGGTGTAGTAATAATTATAATAATAATTATATTAATCATAATAATTTAAGTGAGGACGTACAGTAGAAGGGGCTAGTCACAAAATAATTCTTAAATAATGTGATTGTCAAAGCATCGTTGAAGTGAAATTAGTTGCAACACACAACGCTTCGTGTTTTCTATCTATTTTACCCAAAATGTGTCAAAAACGCAAAGTCTAGTAGTATGCCCTATTTCCAAAATGACCATGAATGTGTCAAGACGTCAGGAATCATGAGGTAGACACAGAAAAGTATATTAAATATGTCCGTGTGTTCGCCTGTGCGTGTTCTCTATTATTGCAATACATTAAAATGAATGGAACATACAAACGATAAATTAACACTTAACGCCTTGTAAACCATGCAATGGATCACAGCAGAACCTTCATGGTTTTCTTCTGGAGCATATAGAATAACACTAAAGTTTTTTGCACAACAGCGTTTTTATCTTTCTTTCTTTTCATCCTTAAAAAAAGAATTTTGATGCGTTCTTCACACAAAGAGGTGCAGTGTATTCACAGATATGTACACAGATGAATATAAAAGAGTTGTTTTGAGTTAAGAGAATAATCATTATTATTCAATTCTCGATTTGTACAATGATTTCAACGTTTAGTTGGTGTTGGGTTTTCCTCTCGTCCTCCGTCTTCCAGAGCGCGTTTTTCTTGACATTTTGTCACGACAAACTTCTGGCACACTTTCTGTCTCTGGGATGTTCCGCCCTGCTCCCATTCCAGTGTGGCAAGCGTTTCGCCTCAGCCTCGAAGAGTTTTGTCGGCTCTGTTCACTCTTATGTCTGATGGTTGAGTTTATTTAAATACATCGTTCTGGCCTAGTGCGTAGCCGAAAACTTCATCCGTTTCTGCTTTTGCCTTTGATTACAAAACCACACGCGGACCACGTTTTTTTTCAGTTCCAGTTTCTCGGCAATGGCAGCGATTTTCTCCGACGAGGGTCTGGGCTGCACGGCAAAGTAAGCCTCCAGCGACCGCTTCTCTGGAGCAGCGATAGAAGTGCGTTTTCTCTTTTTGTCCCCGCCGTTAAAAATCTCCGGCTTGGCCATTTTCTCTCTCTGAGCCCGTTCTGCCTCCTCCAACCACGCTTCCAGGATAGGCTTAAGGGCCACCATGTTATTGTGGGACAAAGTGAGAGACTCGAACCGACAGATAGTACTCTGGCTCAGGCAGCCGACCCCGGGGATTTTAAGGTTGGCTAACGCCGAGCCCACGTCTGCCTGCGTGACCCCGAGTTTGATCCGCCTCTGCTTGAAGCGCTCGGCGAAAGACTCCAGCTCACGCGGATCAGGCTCGGAGTCTCCACCGCCGCCCAGAGAGGTGTGCGAGCCCAGGCTGTGGTGGTGCATGTTCATACTTTGCGGATGGTGGTGGTGGTGGTGGTGATGCTGCATGTGGTTGATTGCTGACATGTGTGAATGCGGGTGGGAAGCGGTGGAGCAAACGTCGGAGCCCGGCATGCCTCCGAGAGAAATGCCGGGGGTGAGGTGGTCGAGCAGGTCGCCCTCCAGGCCCTGCGTCGGCTGGTGGTGGGGATGATGGTGGTGAGAAGTCAGCACAGACGGGTGATGAAGGTGCCCAGAAGAGGACGTGGGCGTGCAGGTCATGCTCGTCATGGTGTGGTAGGTGGCATCTGGCTTGAACGGATGACTCTTTTGAGCGACGATGTCCACCGCCGCCAGCGCCTCGGCTCTCTGGAGCAGGGTCTCATCAAAGCCGGCAAAGATGTTACCCTGCAGCTATATGACAGAGAGCAAGCGTAAGTATCAATGGCAAACTCCAGCATGTCAGTTTTGAGTTGCCCAATTTGAAAGAAAACGTACAACTAGATTACGCGCAGCCTGCGTTTTGGTTTTACAATAAAAAAAAATTATAGAATTGAGACACTTATTGCAAATCACGTTAAAATGGCAACGCAAATAATTTCTAATTTATAAATAAAGTGCTGCTCTTGTATTGTAAATTGACTAATATTCTGTTTTTAAAAAGTATTCAAATAAAGGTACAAGTGCAAGAGTTTTTTTTGGTCGAAAGTTTATCAAACAGACTGCATTTACACCAACAAAACCGATGCACTTCTATTTTTATCACACGGAGAAAAAGTTTTAACAACTACGATTAAAATGCAAATGACTGCGGTGATAATGAATCGCAAACACGGATGAAATATTGAACTTACCGAGGGCGTGGGCAAACATGCTCGTCGGATAGCCTCAGAACTGGAATGTAGAGGTGTGTATTTATGTTCGTGCAAAATCGGATGCATACTAAACGGCTGTTTGCTGTTCATGGACATCATTATGGCAGAGGTGAGAGAGGGTCGTTTCTCGTCTTTCTCGTTTACCCCCGTTTTGGCCCAAGCAGAGTGTCTACCTTGAAGAACAAGGATATTCTGTATGGTCAATTTGAAAAGCTATGCCTGAGAAGTCTTCTTTTCTGGCTGAGCTGTAGCCAGGTGCGAGCTGTCAATGTCTGTGATACAGTAGGAATTTACGCAGGCACTTAAAATATAACGCTGTCTCCTTTAGCCCCGCCTAGATAGGTACAGGTCCCGCCCAACTACTATTACAGTACCCTTAAACGTTATTGGTAAGTTTGGGATGCGAACACGCCTCTGGAGTTTCTGGTCTCGTCCCCCATCGTGTGCGCTTGGGCAGAGAAGGCGTGGCTTTAGCTCTGAGACTCTCATGGTGCGTTTTCATTGGTGCTGTGATTTTGACAGGTTGCGCTAGATTGGTTGTATTGAACACTGCGATCTTTATGCGCACATGCTCTTAGTTTAAATGTCTGTCACCATATCTATATTGTTAGGATCCTGGTAAATAATAGTTTAAAGATTCAAATATAAAATAGTAATTAGTACTTTTTAAAAATGTAATTGGACATTTTTATTAGCTATACATTTTATCATATATTTTTATTTTTATACATTTTTACAAATTTATGAACTTTTATCATCGTTTGTCTCACAAACTGATTAAATGTCTTTAAACAGATGCTTTGAAGAAGTTTTGGATAAAAACACCTGCCAAGTAAATAAATATAAAAATAAATGTAATAATGTAGAGATTGGTGTGTGTGTGTGTGTCTGTGTATATTTTTTTTTAATGAATGAATGAATGAATATATACAAGTTCTATGTATTTGTCTTAATAAGATAATTATTTGTTGTGTTGTGTGAATCAAGTGACTTTTTTTCTTCATGTGGCCAGTCTTAACAATTTGTTACATGAATTAATTATTGTTCATTTGCTTTGTGGTATGCACCACAATATGGATTCTCAAATAGAGCATAAACAGGCTGGGATGATAAGAGCCCATGTACAATTAAATATTGATAATAAAAAAAACAGGTCAAAAAAAAAAATGAGAGCAGTCAATCAAATACCTCTGACAAATGAAATGCTGGTGCCACTATCCATTTGCTTGAATGAATTAATTAATTAAAGAAAAAGTGTGGTTAAAAAAACAACCAAATGCTTGCAGTAGATAAAAAAGTATTGGTTCAGTGAATAGATCGTATTACCCTTCACGCAGTGAAGCTGCTAACTTGGGAACTTCATTACTGGAACTTGACTATTTGATCAGCACCTCTTCAAAGTGGGTTGTGTGTTGCGCAGGTTTTGTTGGTAGTGCATGCAAGCTGCTCTGCTTTGACTTGTATAGAACCCACATATCTATCACTCTAATTGGTGCTGAAACCCCAGACACGGACAATAAAGGCCCACAATGGAAGAAGGAGTCTCTGCAAGTGTGACTCGGAAACCTGAGATGCAGACGCAGATAGCAACATCGTCCCCTCGTGCCTTGCTCTCCGGCAAGGCCTTGGCACCCGCTCATCAAATATGCATCAATGCTGCCATCTCTCCCCCAGCAACCACTGTCACTGGGGACTCCAAATGCTGAGGGACGTACAGAGAAGCACAGCAAAAGTGACAGAACAGAGAGAGAGGCAGTCTGGAAAAGAGAAGAGGGCTCAAAGCGTGAGCTTATACATGTAGATAGAGAGACAGACATGCAGCCGAGATGATACAAGCCATGCTTGTTGAATTTGTTGAGTCGTTCCCTCTTTTCCTGTCGTTCCTTCTTTCTCTGTCAGACTGAGTCGCAGTCATTTTCCTGATGAGTTTTCTGCAAACAAGCCTGGGGAAGTGCTTGATTATTGCTAATGGAACATTTTCCTCAATGAATATTAATGCTGAAATGGGGAATTGGTGGTATTGGCTGTTAGGATTCCTACTCCAGATGATAAGTTTAGGTGTTGAGACTCTTTGTTATTTTCTGTCATATATAGTTCATTGAAAATTAGAAAAGCAAAGATCTGTGGATACAATGACAAAACCCACAACACAACTTCAATTGTATTATGCATTGTTGGAGATAATAACTAGCTAGCTACAAAATCTGTAGCTTGAACCACATTGGTTCAAAATATAGACAATTGACAACAATATAATGGTTAATAATGTCACGTAGGTGGTGGAATTATCACTTCTGCTAACTAATTGGTTCGAAATCAAATTGTTATCAAATTATTGCTGTAAATAACAAGTTATTTTTGTTCTCCGTTGTTCTGATTTATGATATATATGCATGTACTGCATGTTATTTTGCTCAAGGGCATGATCTATTAAAATTGATGTCATACTAAAAAGAAACTACGCTTCTTCTACAAATCAAGTAATGTAGTTCCAACTACACAACCTTGCAATTCTGTTTGTGAAAGTTAATAGAAATTAAGGTTCCAGGAAAGACTAAATCATGAAACTATGTATAAACTGCGTATAAGCCAAAAAATGAACATTCTAGCATCCTTAACTCCCCCCCATACAAATAAAGTAAAATCAAGGCAAATGTCAAAACAACACTTTTTTTGTGAGCTTCTTGTGTTTACACTTTGAAAATTGTTTTATTTTTTTCTGCTGCCCTCTTCGATTTTTACTGTACACTGACCATTTAAATACAGCCAGACAGTGGGATGCAGTGTGAGTGTGGTGCTAGAGCTCTGAAGAGAGAGTGAAAGCAAGACATCACCACAAGTAAATATTTCTGGTACGTTAAGCAAATGGACAACTGCTCAGTGTGCACATGAGCGCATGTACCTCGCTTTCCTCTTTCTCCTTACTTTCTTTTTTCCATTCTTGCCCCCTCAAACCTCCCCCATTTCGTCATTGGTGAATTATTGATAGTGTGTAAAATGTAACATTGTAGATATGTGACCATTCACCAAATCAGCGGGTTCACACTGTGGGGCCACCAAAGGGAAGGGGTGTCTAAGCACGCACTTTAATGTAATTGCCTTTAGGGTTCCTGGTCAATATTTTATTGTCTGCCAGCACAAATTAAAGGTACAAAGTTACCGAAACGTGGGTGAATACTAATCTCCGAAGCTCTGCATAAGATGTCTTTCTGCTTGTCATTTGACTTGAAGTTTTTGGGTACCTGGGTGATGGGTCAACTTCAGTCTTATACTTACAGGATGGTGCGAGATGCTCACCTGGGAAATAACAGAAAACAGAAGCAAGCACTGCCTCGGAGAGCTGCGCGCAGTGGTTGTAAGGGTTTGCTGTTTTGGTTCCGTTCACTGAGGCTGAAAGAGCTCTTGATTTAAGTGATTTTGTTGGAATGAAAAAAAGGAGGGGCAGGTGGGGAGACTCGTACGTTGCCAGTCAGAGAGGAAAGTAAGCAGAAAGATGGGACCGAATGTGAACAGGAAAACATCATTACCTGATGGGGCAGTGGCCAAAAAGACATTAAAAATGAATGGCACCCGACACAGATGGTAAGCTGACCTGGATGGGATGTGAAGCGTCGGTGGGAAGATTTGTATTTTTCTGTTCCACACTTCGAGAACAAATTCTCAGGTCCAGGCATGTTTCTCCATAGGGATTTCGCTGTTCTAAATCAAATAAAACTGTTTACTCTTTAGCACTGACCTTTGCTTTCCCTTCCGATTCTGCAAAGATACAATCACTGGATCTTGATAACCTTTTCTGGGCCTTGTCAAATTGTTTAGTGTAGTTGCTTTTCATGCCTCATTTCTAACTCCTTTCCCTGATTTCTTTCTTGGATTCCCTCCTGTGTGCCCATACTATGATCCGCATCCTTTCTTTGGCACCCCGTCATTCTCTTCGCACCATTCCGCTGTTACCTGCCATTCGCCGCCCAAACGGGATGGGCCGCACTGGATCAATAGATTAACTGAGTGGTTATGAATTATGCAGAAGAGCCCTACAGCAGTTGAACGTAAAGAGCTTGTGCTCTTGAATTGGCGTGTAAAAGCTAAGTACAGGCCTGTTTACTTGTTCCCCGGGATGCTGGGTGCTGCACTTCAAGACCCAATCCTTAGCCAAGACCCCTGGGACCTTAGTCAGGTAAAAACAATGTGATGGCATTGATTGTGATGATTTGAACTCAATTGGAAAAAAAAATTAAAGTAGTTATAGGTTGATTTGCTTGAGCATGCATGTGTTACAATAACTGCAGTCTTGTTGAAAGGCAGCACAGAGAGTTTGCTCTCCGCGTCTTGTCACTCTCTTCTGAATCAAACCTCAGAGGAAACAGCTACAGCAATAGCATTAGTCTAATATTCCACCGCGCATGTAATTTTACATTTGCATACAATAAAACTTGAAGTCCCTCATGTTTTTTTTTTGGTTCTACAACAGTAAAACAAAGGAGGGAAAAAATAAACAAGCAAAATGCTGTAAATATGGTAGTGAAAGCATATTCATGATATGTAAATCTCAATGTAGTTTTAGCCCACAGTGTTTTAGAGCAGTACAAAGAAAGATTTTCTGCATACGAGCAACTGTTTTCCAGAGGACACGTGTGACACATTGAGACAGATGTGTTGTGTGACTTTTACATAACCGTCAGCCGCTCGTTCAGGTGCCAAATAAGAAGCTATGAAAAGAGGAAGAGGGCCAAAAGCTGAAACATTTGTCTTGGATCTCCTTTCTTCTTTATTTATTGAAATATTAATGTCTTTGCTTCAGGCCAAGTGTGTTTATGCATGCCGCTCGGAGCGTTGACCGAAATGTCGACTGATGCTCCCTCATTGATTTTTTTTTCATTGTGGGTGTATTTGTCTAAGTAGAGGCCGCCAGTCACCCTACCACCCTCCCCGTTCTCCTGCTCCCTCTGCTTTAGCATGCGCTCCTCTTAAGTCCTGGCCCCATTCCTCTGCTTCATCTGCCCTTATTAGACTCTTCAAATGGTGCTGCTTTAACTCGGTGTGTCAGACACTTCAAAGGATGGCTGTGTAGATTGTTGGTTTGTTTGCAGTTGACTGTAGTGGAGTTTGTGTAAGGGATGTTGCAGACATGTTAGAATCTTTATGATGCGAGTAAATGAGTCGAAAATAAGGAAATAAATAGTGGAAGAATGAGAAAGGCCGGAAGAGTACTTTCAAAAGCTCTGGTGGATATGAGATAACATGCACATATTTTTATCTGTGCATGTCTTGTAGTTTTCTCCCATTAGAGAAAGTCACTTTAGAAGTTTAGGGACTTTTTCCATCATCTCAGATGTTTTGGGGCAAGCCTAAAAATTCAGAAAAAGTGTTTATCCAAAGGAAGTTGTTCCATCAAATAAAATTTTGCTCAAAGATTGTACGCCAGCCAGTTCAGAAACGCTATTAATCTTCCATGTCATAGTAATTAATATATTAAGAATGACATTGTCACTGGTCCTGGATAATGAATATGTATTGCTATCGTCAAACCAGATATATAGAATTTCTCAATTTAATAAGGTTAGGTTCAATTGAAATAGAAGCACTCATTTTAACATCAGTCAGCCTTAAAGCTAACTATGGAGTTTAGTTTCGGATACAACATACTTTGAAGGACTTGAGTTTTGTTTTGTGATTATAATATTATGCATGTATGTGTTTATGTATGTTTTGTTGTTGTAAATAAAGTTGTTGATGCAAGAAAAAAAAGTATTTATTGTATCATATTGTATCATATGATGGGAACTGAAGTCTTTGTAACCCTGACCCCTCTTGTAATTGGCCTTGTGGTTCGAACCATGTTGTCTAGATGTATTCTAGCAGACACTTACATTTTCACTTCTCTCTAATGATATGAGCAGTTGATGCCTAATTGTCCTTGTCCACATGTAGTATTTTCTCTGAGTAAAGGTAATGGCATTAAGGATCTTTGCAGGTGGCCTGCTGAGTAGCTCAACACCATGAGGAGCATTGAAGAGCAGAATCCGATGGCCTCTGGGGAACAGGGGGTGGGTTTGCATCGAGTAGAAGCGTTCGGGACCCCAGCTGGTGCAGGACGGGGTGCCATTGTGCTCCCCACCCTCCTCCCTGCAATGCTAACAAGATTAGGCGACAGAGAGCACCCTCTCCTCAAAACCCCAGGCTGTTCCTCGCATGTCCTGTCTGATCTGGGGGTTTTAAGGATCCCCTTGTCATGCTTTCAAAAGCCAGAAACCCATCCCAGAGGGAGTCTTTGAGACTCCATCTGAAGTACAAGTTAACAGCACATTGAATATGACTTTTGGATGTTACAGTTTTTCAGCATGATCCAATCTTTGATCATGACTTGTAACCATGTTGAAAAAGAAAGCTTAAACCAGCCTTGGATGCTTTGCTGGTCTAAACTCGTTTAAGATGGTCTTCCAACCTGGCCAACCTATGCTGATACAATAAGTTTAAAGCTACCTGACAGGCAAGCCTGACCAGAATGGAAAATTTTGATAATATGAAAATTTTTTTTAAAAAAAATCTGTATAACAAATTGTAACTACAATGTGCTTATGTGAGATTTTAATTTGGTTATGATCCTTTAGATCATGAGAACATTCATTCAGGTTATTTTGACTGGTAGTATATGTACGAAAGAGGCCTATCAAGCGATAAACTCACTTTTGTGATAAGATATGCAATTATTGTTATTATTATTATTAAAAGAAAAACAATTTAGGGCAAAATCCTTTACTAAATACATTGAATCTGTTTACAAATACAGAATTGTCTTTTTTTTTTTAAACAACAAGAAACTGACATTGTCACAAACCATAATTTTGGAGTAATTCATGGACTCTTTACAATGATAAAGAGCTGCATTTCTAAACCTGTGACTAACAAGTATGTCAAGCAATTCAACAATGTTATAGAAAAGAATCTGAAAGCCATATTGGGTCAGTTTTACCCTGTTTATGCATTCTAAGGTTAAGATGTCATTTTCAGCACAAAATAGAACTTCTCCAAAGCTCCAATGTTGGTGCACACATGTCTTGAGCAAAGGCACAGACAAAAATGGATGCACACAAGTGTCCTGACCTTCTTTTCCCAGATTCTCCCCTGTGGACTTGACCCTGACTTCACAATGAATCCCAAGCAGTGTGGCATTCATGTCACCACCATGCAAAGACTCTCCATATCACTTTCTCACACCAGATACCACACACACGCTCTAGAGGTTCCTCCAGCTATCACTCTTTAACCTCAACCCATACCCAACAAATGCTGTGGTTGGCAGCATTTACCTTAGTCTGTATGTCTTTATTTATTTTTTTAACCTGTTACTGATATTTATTGATAGCGATCAGGTCTGTTGTAAATGCAGCGGTAGTCCTGATGGAGGCACAGCGCTCGTACCTGCCAGTGCAGCAGGACAGCGCTCTCATTACCACAACAATGAAATAATTATGAATGCCGCTGCGAGACTTCATCAGAGGAATATCTATTGTATTATTTATTCAGTCCCCTGGTTCAGGGAGAACACATATAAACTTCCAGCCATGCTCTTCCCCATGCACACACTCTCCTGTCTGCCTTTCAAAGCGGTGGCTTGCTCCTGCCACTGTTTTCAACTTAATTTCTCCAGGCCCTGGGATGCTTTGCTTGGACATTGCCTCTGATATGTAGCCATGACTGACCCTAACTGTCTCAAAGGACTATTGCAGTCTGCGCAGTGCCAGTTGGAGGACGTTCATTCATCAGTAAGCAGTCAATACTCTGATGGGTTCATAGCTACAAGCGATTACTCAACACGGAACATGCTGCCTTCAGATGGAAGGCCAAACCAGAGGCCCAGTCCAGCCGTGGAGACCGATGCTTGGAGAATCGACTATATTGAAGACTGCAGCAAGACCAGCCACGCGAACAGAAAACAGGTGAGTGCTGTCTTCTAGCTTGCCGGAAGGGCTTAGTGGAAAGGTTTGAATGACGTCTCTCATCTTGCATGTAGTGAACTTTTTACCTTGGGCAACAAAAGCGTGTGGGGTACATTCGTGGCCGTGTGTTTTTTGCTGCTATGTCCGTCCTGAGTGATGAGGTTGTATGGGCGATGGTTGTGAGTTTGCAACACAGCATCATAAATAATGCAGTGCCTGCTTGGCAACACCATGGCTGGTGCTTGGCAACCTCTGAAGCACCGTGGCGTTGGGAGACGGGGGAAAGTGGGTGCAGTGGGCGGAGTCCTGCAGGTGCTCGGCTTCTCTTTCTCATCTTTCTCATCCGTTCATCTGATCCTGGCTTGGGAGAGCACTAGTGTACCGAGCAGATGCACCTCCTGCTCACTCAGCTGCAACAGAGGCGGCCTTTGTTACTTTGCACTCGTAATACATCACATATGAAGGGCCAGCCGACACGCTCCTTTCAACCCACATGAAAGTTACTTATCTTGTTATGGCTTTTAATCATACGATAATGATACACATATGATTCAAACCCTCTTTATAAACCATCCAAAGCATTATGGGAATTTGTAATGTCTTGTGCAGTGCATATTTCAAAGTTTCATAGGCTTGGTCAAATATTCAAATCATATGAGATATAATGAGAAAAGCATATATAGTCTTTATGTGCTGTATAGGGATATTTTTAGGTCATTTTGGACACTGATTATGTATATACCAAGCAAATATTGCCTTTGCATTACAGACCAAACAAGTAAACAAGTAAAGTGATTTTAATTTAGGGGGGAGAAAAGAAAGAAAAAAGTTCAATTGTGATTGTGAAAAAAAAAACAATAATACAAATATTTTGGCTGATGTGATAATTATGTTTTGAAGCCGATAAGTTATTTATTGGCTACTATTAGATATAATTTTTAAACTTACCTTGAAAGTCCATATTATAATGTGCTTCTAATGAAACCAAAAGTTTTGCAGAAGTCTGCTTTTAATTTTAAAAATGATCTTTACTTCCCCAAAATGATGTAACATATTTAGACCTACTATGACCCTCTGACATAAATAAATAATAAAAAAACATTATGATATAATAATATAACAGAATACAGACGAACCAAATACATTTGTGCCATATATTGAAAAAGAAAAAATCACTTTCGATCAAATATATCTGCTTAATATTTGAACCAATACTTATAAAATTAAAAATTCACATTTATTGGCCAATACTTATATAACGACCAATATATTGTTGTGCTTCCCTTTTTTCCTCTCAAAAGCATGTTTCATGATTAGCAGGAGATGAAGTAAATGAAGATTATCGTTACATTTTTAGTTTCTTTGTTCTTCTAAAGATAAACAACTCGTATAGCCTTCATTGACTCAAGCTTACATTGCTGTTTGCATATTGATCAATGCAGTGATGTGTGACATACTTCCCTTTTCATGGTTCCCAGATAATCCTGATATCAGTTAGTGTAAACACCTGTGGCTTGTAGTGGTGTGTTTTCAGCAAGTGTGGTCTAGCAGTTTATCGGGATTGGAAATGTGGGGTCTCCTAAACCCTCAGCCTTGGGCCGGGCCTTCGCACTATGGTCCGTTTTCAGTAAGCATCGGCCCGTCGGGCCAAAGTGTGCAGCTAAAAGATTAATAACTTACCACCTTCCCTGATTTGTTCATGTAAATTATTAACCATCACCTCATTATCAATTATTTAAATATCAGACTTTGTTCTTTTTTCCCATACTCTCATTCACAGAAAGAATCGCAGTTGCTTTTACTTTTTTGCTTTCTGTTTTCTGTCAGTGGCTCATGAGAAGTGGGGGTAACTTGTCTATAGTTCTGTTCCGTCATTTCTGTCTCCTAAAACACGATTAATACTTCATGGTGAGACAGCGGATATGGTAGCGGGGTAAGTAATGCTCCTGGGGCAGAAATGCGCCCGTTCATCGTTTTGATGAATTCCAGCACAATACTCACTGAAAGTGGTGATGAAAGCATATATTAGTGAGAAAATCACTAATATATATTTTTAACTTTGTTATAATACACATTATAACTTTGTAATCAACTATTCAGGATGCAAGTCTTCAGAATGAAGGTGAATGACCTGGACTAAAAGCTTAAAAAAGTGCCATATTATTGTGATTTATTTAGTCTTTGTAACAAACACTACAAATTTATGTTTAATGTTACAAATTAGTAAATTATTTAATAATAATTGTAAAATGTTTAAATCATTTTAGAATAATTACACAATAATAATAGTCATAATTAGTTATAAAAATATTTTGAATAATAATTAGTGCTGTAAACGATATCGCGATAACTAGCATCAAAATACATCCTAAAATCCCAAATTTTTGTTAAGATAATATATTCTCTTATAATTATATTTAAAAAATTAAAATTATTGTTCTTAAATATTACTGCATGTGTGTGTATTTATATAGACACATAAACATAATACACACAACTCTATTATGCAAACAAAAAAACGTTTATCTTTGATGCGGATAATCGTGATTAATTATTGACGCAATAATAATATACATTATTATATTATTATTAAGAATTCATTAATTTCATTTGAAAATAAGAATCTAATTTAAACTGGCATAACTGAATATGGTGAAATACTAAAGAGTAATTGCGCTCTCCAGATGTCAATGATTAATATGACTGTTAATATAACTTTTATGAAAGAATAAGTAATATATGTAAGTAACATTTATGCATTAGTATATACATTCCATCTAGCCTCATGTTAAATTCCCCCAGAGCTTGATGGGAAACATGAATATCTCAGTTAAATCTTACTTCAGCATGTTTAAACACTGTCTAACATTTTGACCGTTATGTTTCAACATTTGTCTATGTAAATCTATTTGACTGAAAAATCCAAAATAGGTGTTGTTCCTTCCATCAAAGGTCAGAGGTCAGACATGCGTGCCACCCTATCTACTTTTCTTGCTATTCCCAGTGAATTTCACCCGAGGCAAACACCACTGTTGGCCATCCCCGTCAAAATCAACAGCAGTGTGAGTTTATGTGCGCGGTTAACTGATGTCGTACCTCTTCTCTCAGCGCTACCGCCAATTTGATGTGTTTATGATGTCAAGAAGAAGCTTCATGTATTTTGCATGACATTTGCTGTTTCCTGTGATGGTGCCTCGGTGAAGACAGACACACAGAGGTATAACAAAACAGCACTTTTGCTCTCATTACGTCTCAGAGGCAAGATGGAGGGAGATAGAAGAAAAAAAAAAGTTTAGCGGCACACCCCACTCTCTCTCCCTCTCTCTCTCTCTTCCCTGTCCTCTGATTAAGAGCTGTGGGGGCATGCGAGTAGGGCTGGGGGAGGGAGGGTCGGTTAAGAGCTGTCATTTAAATAAGAGTTTATAGAGAGAGGAAGAGAGCTGGGGGAGGAGTACCAGAGTCATGGAAGGCAGAGAGAGAGATAGAAGGAGAAAGAGATGGAGAGCGAGGGGAAAGGGGTGGGGAACAGTCGCTTTAATGTGTCTCTGATCTCTCGCACCAGTCCACAGCTGCTGCAGCAGCAGGCTGCCCTGCTAGGCCATATGTTGCCTGCGCTGCTCCAATTATCCTCCCTGGAGCAAGGGCCCACTCACAGCCTGTGTGGCTGGCCCCGCCGGGGTCGGCTACTGTTTCAGCACAGCTCTCACTGCTGTCACCGTGCTCGCACCCTGAGCGGCCCCCCTCGCGCGCCCACCGGCCCGACCACAGTCACACACACACATCTCTCTCTGTCTTTCCCTTCCACCCCATTAGTGCCTGTTGAACTGAACATGGGCTTTATTTTTGGTTTTGCCCCTTTTTTGAAACAAGTTAGATGAGCAGTTTTTAAAAGTTGACACGTGTTTTAATTTGGGTGGCTAAAAGCATTTTTTAATGCATCTTCTAAAAATTAGTTATTTGCATTTTTGATAATTAATTTGAATGATTTGACATTGTCCCTGTGAAACACAGAAGCTTTTATCATAATGTCATTATAATGTCAAAGCTGTTCCTTTCTTAGTTTATTAAAAAATTATATATTAGGGTGGGATTTGAACCCAGGTTCCCCAGCATGCTAAACAACAAATGCATTGCTAACCTAATGCATCATTCGATGAAACTCTTTTTTTATTTATAAAAAAACAATACTTTTGTTATTATAAATAAATAAATAATAAATAGAAAAATAGTAATAGTAAATAAAAACACGTAAAAAAGACAATCATCATTATTATTTCATAATTATATTAGTTTCGTCTTGTGTTACTTTTCTCTGTTCTATTGTTATTGTTGTAATAAACACCAATTATAATGTTAATATGATTATAAAATAATATTAACAATAAATATAAATATAAGATGATGATGGCTATTGTTATTATTAGTATAACAATTTTTGTTATTCTTACTACTGTTTTTTATGCTACATTTTTACTCACATCTACAGTATATTATTGATCATATTTACCAATATTTTTTAGATACCAATATTGTCAACTGTTAATAGCAGTGATATTAAAATAATTGGTTTATTTCACTGAAATAATGGTTTAATTGTGCTAAGATCTATATGGCATGTTATAGGATTGAATGTTATTTTATATGGAAAGATATGGAAAAGAAGATACGTATAAGATATGAAATGTTATGACTTAGCACATAATTACACAGTATGATGCAAAATCTTTGAGCTTCGCTGCAAGTGTACAATAGTACAATAGAATTCGCTTGAAATGAAATCACAAAACAAAACTAATCAACTATAATGACCTGGATTTATGAGGAGTTCAGAATCTAAAGATAAAACGATGAGCTAAAAAGCAAACTTCTGAAGGGAGAACGTTAGCTTCTGTGAGATATGTTCTCATTAAGGCCCTGTGCCTTTTATCGTCTCATCAGACAGAAGACGGAAGGTTCAAAACAGTGATGCATGTTGACATATTAATTTTCAACTGAGCAAACAAAAAGGAGAATTTCTATTACTGCTGAATGGAGACGCAACAACAATTTGGCCATGTTAAACCAGACATGTACGCTCACCTACCGTAAGGCATCAACTGCGATTTAAAATGCAGCTCCTTCGGTATCATAACAGAGAACATGAGTGACGGATGTTGATGCTGCTGGGAGAGGATGGAGGCTGTATCTTACTATGGTGTTCCCAAGCAAAGGGGCCGATCCACCTGTCGAACCCGTTCCCCAGACGACTCCTCTCTCCAGCAACTCACACCCATTCATGACTCTGTTTACTGAACTTTCCACCGGTGAAATATTTATTAGAGCAGGAAGCCAGGTTGAACTCAGGAACAAGAGAGAGATGTGGGATGGAGGGGCATATTACAAGATAAGGTGCAGAGTTTCTTTTTATATTTCTGTCTTTCTTTGAGACAGCGGTAGTTATAAAGACACGCTTAGTTTGGTGCGAAGTGGCGGGTGGTGCTTAGCACGAAGAAATGCCATATAAAACTCAACCCACGTACAAAAGTCATAACTTCTCTCAGTGATGCATTCACTGCTACTTTATGCCTGTCTGAGGTCATGGGGTCGTGGAGAGCACATGTGCTGTTATTCAAGATGGAGGAGCAAGACGGGGGTCAGAGGTCAGAGGGCAGGAACAATATCGCAGCTCGCAACTCATGAATGTCTACACTTAGGTGACAAAGAGCTAAATCTGTTTTTCTGTGCATTATTCTGCTGAAAAACAGCATCCTTCAGTTCCTCGCAGTGTTTGTGTTTGGACAAAAGAATAGGAAGTAAGCCAAGCTGGCTCCTCATGAATCTTTAACCGGGAGTTTGTTTTGTCTTATGAATGTAATTAATGCATAATTAATATTTAAAGATTGCCTCATTTATCAAATTTAACCACTTTACCCACTCACCACAACAGAGTTGACTCATAAAACTCAGAGAGTAAACAGCAGAGAGACATTTTGGAGTCGGCAAAGACAAGGAAAGCAAAGACTAATGAGGTTGGTGCTTCATTAGTGGCAGGTTGCAGCGGTTTCTTGTATTGAATGCGGATTCCCCTGGATCGTCAGGAAACGGGTCAGTAGACCAGGGTTCTGTTCAGCTCTGAGTCTGGCACAGGAGAAGCCAGAGACGGGTCTCCAGCGACCCTCTTTTTCTGCCCCCTTGTGACAATACTGTGAGGAGTGACACATTTATTGTCCCCTTTCGTGTGTGGCCGTCACACAAAGACAATTTTTTTGCTGTTATGAAAGCTGTAGCATTTTTTTAAGGACTATGTAGATCTAATACTATACTACCGTATATTTAAGGTATTACAGCAATGATTGTAGCATGCAATTTCTGCACCACTAATAGTACCAAACTGATGTGTGTGTATACCTATAGGCAGGTAGTCCCACCCCAAACCCAATGCTAATGGATGAGCCATTATTGCCCATTGTTTGTACTGGGAGGAAGAAAACTGGAATGAATGGTTAACTTTAGGTATTTAGGCAAATTTAAAGTGGTCATATGATGCGATTTAAATTTTTGCTTTCTCTTTGGAGCGTTACAAGCTCATTTTTGGTTTGGCATTAAAGAAGGATTGCTGTAAAGTGCAAGGACGAACGAACGTAGAGATAGTCTTTATAAAAGTAAGGAGTAACCACGCCCCTACTAAAATGGCTCAGTTCTAAACACGCCCCCACATGTTACGTCCGGAGGTGAGAAGATTTGCCATAACGCGCCCAAATGTTCACGGGGCAAGGAAAGAAGGCATAAACTTTATATCTCGCTTGGTAGTAGACACCCTTGAAGGTTGGTGCCGCCGCATGTGTGAAGGCACTGTGTGATCGTGGAAGCAAAAACTACTTTGTTTGGACTTTCCAAAATGAGGATTCGATATCAGCTTTTCATGCTGGAGCTCAGACGTGCTGGTCGCTGAGGAATACATCAACTTCGCGCTGTGGATTGGCTGGATCGGATTTTACCGTGGACGAAGCGGAGTCCAGCACGGGGTCGTCACATGTGGTTGCGCAAGCCCTCCGGACGCGCAGTTCTCCGCCGGCCGTTCCTCACTTTATCCCCGGCCTCGGCTCACTCTAGCCCGGCCTCAGCTCACTCTAACCCAGGCTATTCCTCACTCAAGCCGCCGGCCTACGCTCACTCTAGCCCGCGTGTGTGACGCTGTGTGTTTCGTTGCGAAACTACTTTGTTTGGCCTTCCAAAAGAGACACGACTAGAAATCAGTGGTTAATGTAATTTACTGTAACACCTGTTCCCGAACAGTTCAACCCAAATTTCAGATGTGTGCAGCACATTTTATGAAAGACTGTTTACTGATCCTGGGAGAGAAACGTTAGACTAAAATGCCAGCAGTTCTGACTCACAGACTGTAAGTGCGCTTTTTATATTTAAAGAATTTGCCACTGATGATTCAAACGTGAGTTTGAGCAGTGTAATGAGAAGCACATTGTTGTTGTAATTCTTATGATCACAACTGCAGACATGGGTGTATACGGCGCGGCGCGAGCAATCCCCCTGGCAACGTGTAAAAAGACAGTATACGTCATTATAATTTGTCCCCACTGGATGCAACAAATGCCCGTTTATAATGGGTTTTAATGTTTTTGTCTCTTCGCTCCGGCCGGACAGGGCATCACAATCTGGTAAGGGGCGTAACATTTCCGTCAAACACTTGAGGTATTCAGCCAATCACAACAAACTGGATAGCTGGCCAATCACAGCACAAACCTCGCTTTTTCAGACCGATGAGCTTTGTAAAAATCTACGCGTTTCAGAAAGGCGGGGCATAGAGGAGAAACAATAATGTACAGTATGTGGAAAATAATTTGTTTTTTGAACCTTAAACAACATAAACAAATTTCATTAAACCAAATACACAAAATAAATTTTTAGCAACATCACATGAACCCTTTAAAAAACATTACTTTGACATGAATATAGTGCAATAAATTTGATACACACTGCGATATTAACCATTTTAAAGTGTTGGGAGAAGCATTTAAAACATCAAATGTTAATGCGATTTGTTGATTGTGGCTTGGAAATATTTTATTTTATTTATAATGTCCTTATTTATTGATGAGGTCTTTGTGTTTTTTCTATCAATGTTATTTTATGTATTTTATTTTTACATTTTGGATGTCCCCGATACTATGTGTGCAAGTTGTGCTGTTACTTTAAATCGAAATGATGAGAGTTGAATGAGATTTTATATAACACGTGATGAGTTAACTTATCAATATTTCAGGGACCCGGTCAAGCTTGTCTATCATATAAATATTATTATTAATTTAATATTATATAATTGTTATAATTAATAAATTAAGATTTATATTTGTACATTTATTTGATATAAGTTTTATGTATATGTATTTTAGTATTTCGGTCTAATTTATTTATTTTATTATTTTATTTTTACACCTCTTGCACTTTTCATCCGTAGACACTAACACACACGCGCATGTATCACCCACCAGCACCTACCCCACAAAAACCTCGCTGCAAGGGTTCAAACGTCGAGGAACAGTATTTATAATAATAATAATAATAATGCTAATAATGGTCGTGGTGGCGAAATTATAACAAAACTGTTGAAATAGGGTTTATATAGACAATGATTTTGTATTTAAATAAAACCGTTGGGAATGACTTTCAAAAATAAAACTTCCCTAAAATATGCCTTAGAATAACAGTGTGTCCAGCCAGTCCCAGGTCTGATTTGCCAAACACACAATGCACATATGACACGGTGAGCGAATTTTTCGTTATTATGAGTTATTATGCACAATTAATGAAGAACATAAAGATTTATAACACTTCGTTTAGGAAAAGTACTACGTTTCCTCTGTTATATATCTATACAGCTCCACAGGACTAATGTGAGGAGAGGTCTTGGCCTCGCCAGCTCATCTTAACTATGGTAATTGAGACATCGTAAGGAAAGGTGTTCTGTTCCATCTAGGTGCTAAAGTGGGGAGTAAGTAGGGCATTTCTCCCTGTCCAATATATATATCATGGCTCAGGCTGGGTATGACATGGATCTGTTTTCCAGTCTTTGCTAGCTATACTAAAGACGCCTGCTTGGATTGTGCTGAGTCTATCAACAGAGAGACCTAGCAGGCTGTGATGCGCCAAACCACTGATTTATGCCCCCACTTCTGTCACTGTTGTTGTTCTTTTCTCTGCGTGTTGATGCCGAGGGAGTTGCAGTGGAACAGAGGCATGCTGTCTCGTTTAATAATCAGTGACAATAAACTGCAATTGAATAAGCTCACTGAATTCCCAAGCTGGGATGGTGGGGGGTGACACATCGGGGTGCTTGAATATGACCCAGTTTACATGTATCTGAATGAACATGACAGAAAACATCATAAATGTCTGATTTTAAAGCAGACACACTGGTTGTGCTTACAAAACTTGATGTTAACAAGTACAAGTATAGTTCCAAACCTGAATTACTTTATTTTGAAAGAACGAAAGCGAGGGGCAAGGGAATCCAAAAAATGTTGTTTGGGACCCCACTGGCCTTCTCTATCCGCTTTGGACTGAGCAACGAGGATGAGTAAATGACTACAATGAGCATGCTAAATAAATACCTTTTCAAAGGGAAATAAGGGAGGAGAAAAAGAGCACTTTCTGTGTAGTTGTGATGATTGTCGACAGTTTTTGTATTTGAACCTAGAAATCTTAAACAAGCAAATGCAACCGAAAGAGAGTGAGAGAGAAAGAAAGAAAATCTGCTCATTGCTAACCCAGAACTCTGCAGTTCCTTTGAACAAGGACGAAGACAGCGGGCTAAGATGTGTTACCTTTAAATATGCCAATAAGGCACGCAACAAACGGTCTCTGTCGTGTTGATACCGAGCAATTAGTAAGGCCCCAGGAAAGAGGGCAGCTAGTCGCCTTTTAAATGATGAGCAAAGTAAAGGGAGAAAAACAGAGACAAAAAACTTCCTGTCACTCATACAGAGCTATCGCGCCAGTGGCACTGTTATCTATCTATCTGTCTGTCTGTCTGTCTATCTATCTGTCTGTCTGTCTGTCTATCTGCTAACATCTATCTGTCTGGGCGGCGTCTGTCGATATCTATCAACCTTCGATCTATCTTCTCTCTATATATGTGACTCTATATTCATATACTATCTATCTGTCATGTCTGTCTGTTAGCTATCTATCTATCTATCTATCTATCTATATATCTGTCTGTCTGTCTCTCTATCTGTCTATCTGCCTGTCTATCTATCTATCTATCTATCTGTCTGTCTGTCTCTGTCTGTCGTCTGTCTGTCTGTCTGTTTCTATCTATCTATCTATCTGTCTGTCGTCTGTCTTCTGTGTCTGTCTGTCTGTCTGTCTAATCTACACTGTCTGTCTGTCTGTCTGTCTAATCATCTATCTATCTATCTATCTATCTATCTATCTATCTATCTATCTCTCTCTCTAGGTGTCTGTCTTGTTATTATCTATGTCTGTCTGTCTGTCGTGTTTCTATCATCTTGTATAACGACTTTATATATACGTCTATCTATATATCTATCCTATTCGATCTATCTATCTATCTATCATCTGTCTGTCTGTCGTCTGTCATCTATCGTCTACTGGTCTTCGATACTGTCGGATATCTGTCTCTCGCACAGACTCACTATGGTTATTTGTAAACATCCACAACGCGGCTCAGACCCTTTCACTCACTCGCATCATATTAAAATGCTGTTACTGTAGATACTGTATCAGCACTTCAGAGACCATTAAGAAGGAAGGCATTGACAGAAGCAGAGGGGCAGACAGGAACATAGGGTCTCTAGTTTCTCCGTCCTCACTGTTTATTGCACCACCCATGTGTTTTCCCTTCTACTGTTTATTTTCTTGTGTAACACATTAAAAGATCAGATACCTGAAAAGATGAGGAAGAAAGTACGGCACTTATAGTTACGTTAGAGTAATCAAACACTCGGCACACGCAGCACAACGGTCTGTATTTGTACAAGAATTATAATGCAAATATAATGCAAATTCAAATGTGTGTGTGCTGTGGGAGATAAGATAATCTATCAAATAAGGACATGAAATCATAAAAAAAAAAACACAAAAGTAAGGACCCATACTAATGGTGCGTTTTCTAACCGTAAATCATTTGATAGTCTTGACTACAATGTGGACAAACACTTGGAAAAGTCATTTAATTTCCCTTATGCAATTTTCTTTTTTACAATTGCAGAATGCAATTTTTTTTTTTACAATTGCTAACAGACTGATTTAGGAATAATTTTGTGTTCTGTAATGTAAACATGGACCATGTAACATACTGCAGTGAATTCTAAACAAAACGTCACTGTTTGGTTGAAGAAAGAAAATTTCATGATAAAACATTGTATAGTGCCACATGTTTGTGTTTTTTAGGGTATTGTTTTATGAGTAACAAAGTGTGTTTGTTGGGTGACAACCTTTGCAAGTGTTATGGAAGAATGCGATGGTTTGGGACATGAATTGCTTTGCATGTGACCTTTACTGCTGTGTCAAGCTGTAAGCTGTTAAGAAAACCTTTGTTGAGTTTTGAAAAAGTACAAATTTAAAGTAGCGAGAAATGTGTCCGAGTGAATGTAAAAACTGTAATTTTCATGATGATAAACTCATAGGCTTAAATTATTCATTAAATATGAAATATAATTTCCACCTCTGAGTAAAAAAAAAAGTTAAGTGTGACTATTTAGTGTAATTCAAGTTTTTTTATTCATGTAATTGTAAGTTTGTTTTTCACAATCTAATTTTATGTCTCACAAGGTATATATAACAACGGCTAAGTTCCTTTACAATAGAAGTAATCATTCATGTTCAGTCATTCATGGTGATAGCGCTCTGGTCTTTAAGCAAGCTGTTTCATTTATTGAATAATTAGCTACACTTATGGATAATCCGAGGCTAAACTTGGATAACCTCTCTTGGATTTGACAGGGAAGCTCTGACAGTGGACTGAGGATCAACACAGTTCCCTTTACGAACTAACGGGAGACACATGAACCTGAAAATGACTGAGATTCCAACCACTTAACCCAAGGTTATTCCAGGGAGGAGCATCTGTTAAATAAGTCTACCTCTGTGTTATCTTTAGTAGTATGTCCTTTCCCACACAACTAGTCAAGTATGTGCACATGCATCGAGCAGTACTATTCAGCTTAAGCAGTAAACAAACAGTGACTTTATTGTTTTGTCTAAATAATTAATGCCACTAACTCCAAGACATTATCTTGGCAAGCTCCAATATCTGTTGAAGAAGATGCTGACAACTTATTGAACCATCTGTAGCTCAAACAACACAACAGACATTTAACAAAAATGTGTATAACGGTGTGAATTCACTCCCTTTCTCCTACACACACACATATACACACACACACACAGGTTAGGCCCGTGTCGATCAGAGGCTGTTGGAGTGTTTACAGACAGACAGGGCAGATGAATAAGTGATGCCGTTGATGTATAATAAATGGCACTGCTTCGTTACACATTCTCACAATCAGGAGGGCATTCCAGAGGGCAGTCGGGGATAGACGCCGTGAGCTCCAGCATGCTAACATCATCAACACGCGCCTAACAAGCGCTCTGCTTAAATGTGGGCAGCTGGGCCGAGAAACCTTGTTGTTGTGTAGCACACTGGGCTTTGGACTACTGATAGTATTATGTCTAAAGGAGATGACCGTGTAAATATACTGTCGATACAACAAATATGCTGCTAAGGTGAAGGTGCAGGGAAGGTGAAGAATAGGGTTACACTTTATTTATGCAGAATGTGTACTTACGGCAGGGCCATCCTTAGCTGATGCGGGGCCCGGTGCGTGGCAGGGAGCAGGGGCCCCCCTCGGTCCGTTCGAGATCGCGTTCCGGGGGGGGTACATTCGCCGCAGGGCCCCCTCAAGCACGGGGCACCAGTTGCACCCCTAGGAAGAACCGGCTTAAGCAGACTGTACTTCCCAAGAAGGGTACTAGGGTAGTAGGGTAAGGTAACTACATAGGTTAAGGTTAGGTTCAGGATTAGTACCTAGTTATTACCCAGTTATTGTAATTGCTATAAGTACAACGCATGTACACATAGAACATGATTGTAAAATTAAGTTTTATTATGGCTATTGAGCACATTATATCAGGCACTTCATACCATGCATTTTTTAATAAGTATTTTTGTCAAATTTTCTAGTTAAAATATATCTAACAATCATTGAAACAAGATGCATGTACTTGGGAAGCAACACTGCATAAAATATCAACACTTCCGGGGATTTATCTTTTTTCCCACTTGTTTTAAGTATAAACAATTTAAATCCAAGTGAACAAATCTTCCAGTACTGGAAGACAAAATACACTTATATTCAAAAAACTGTACAGTCTATGAAAACAAGCTTTTATATATTATGCAGTGTTGATCCTCAAGAAAAAATTTTGTTTTGTTGTTTTAGATATTTTAACTGGAAAATGATACAACACTACACTGAATAGGATACAGTGTAATTGTTGTTATAGGATTTGTTGTATATTAATACTATTAATAATTTTATGTATTTTGTTTCCTTATTGTTTATGTCTATGTGTGTGTGTACCTGTTTTTCTATTCTGGTGGGGACTTAAACCTGAATACACACAGATCATGCCTTAATTAGGGTACCCATGGGTAAACAAGCTAATAAATCACACAGAATTAAGGTTTTTGAAACAGTCTAAAAATGAAAGAAAGAGGCCGTGTGTGTGGGTGTGAATCGTGTGGTGGGTGTGTGTGTGTGTGTGTGTGTGTGTGTGTGTGTGTGTGAGTGCGTGCGTGCGTGTGTGTGTGTGTTGTTTTTATCTGCTAGAATTCATGAAATGTTTCTCTCTCTTTGTCAATTAGTTATTAATGTCCTCTCTTCAGGGCGTTTGTGTTGTGGAATGCTTTTCTCTTAGAGCTGGTCATTCTGTTGCTCTTGTGTCTTTAATCTGTCCACCTCCTGCTCTCATCCTTTCCTAATCCTCTTCGCTGGAAGTAAAGAGGAAACTGATATTCTCTTCCCATCTGTCAGTAGTTTGAAACTTCTCTAAAGCCTGGGCACCGACCCAGAGTCTAAGAACCAAAACAAGGTGGCAAAACTTCAAAAAATTGCCAACGATTGCCACAAATAAATGTGCATCACACCCGCTCAACGACTGTGTGTGTCTGTGTTTGCTGAGGAAAATGAATTGAACTTCAAAGTATGGATTTGCATGGTGATGGAAATGTAATTTGAAGCAAACATTTGTGTGGCAGGTCAAATAAATGTTACATTTGGTCATTTCTTTCTTTCTTAGGAGAACTAGAACCGGGGTGTGTTAGCGTGCATCTGAATGATGTAGGCTATGTTATCTGAGGTGAGGTTCATCTCAAACTTCTTAAAAAAAATTAATGAGAGCTGAAATTGTTGCATCAAACCTGTTTTATCAGTGGGCACCAGTGATGTGATTTTTGTGGTATGTTATCTCTCTCTGAAAGCATTTTTAGCTTCTTTTGTAGAGTGCTTGAATGTTTAAATGCTGTTGGATGTTCAAGGCTTTGTGGAATTAATAGACATTTTTTGAGAGAAAATCCTAATGTGTTACCAGCTGGACACAGACCTCAAATGGCTGAGCCAAATGGAGTGAGTGCCGTAAGAAGGTGAGATGATCAAAGAAGCCGCTCAAAGGGTCTGACTGTAACTATCTCTATTAGTTTTATTGGCTTGCCCCTCTAGTAACCACCTCCTCCACTCCCCCCAGGCCTGCCATATGATGAGCGTCCAGGGGGCCTCTAACCTCAGGGGCCATCCCTATAGGGTCATGTGGGGCCCTGTCAGCTGGGAAGCCTGCCACCGGTTGCCTGGCCAAAGTGGTGAAGCATCGACCATGTCGGGATGGTTTCTCTCCCCATCTAATTAGATGCTTAGCCTAGTCATTAAACTATTGTTGAGCTGACACAGAACAAAGTGTGTTGTGTGTCGCTGTGTTTTGGGTCTCCTCTGAAAGGAACCTGTGTGAGAGGGGCGCAAAGGGTCAGCTGTGAAACTAGGAGTTTTTTTGCAAGTCTCGTTTCAACTTTGACCTCTGGCTCGCACTTCTCAGCAGTGAGAACGGAGATACAATAAGACTCATGGGCCAGCTACAAAACTGCCACTGCAGGAGTCCATGTGGAGCTGTTGTTCTGCCTCAGAGTTGCGTTCACAGGGCTAAAGACCTCAGCCGTCTTTTATAGAGCCATTTCAATCTGTCTAATTTGCTCTGTATAATTGCTTGGTCCAAGGCAAACTGAATGGTTCTTCTTGATATTATCAGTAAGTTTAATTAATACATTTCTTTATGTTTAGGTCCAGCTCTCTGCAATTTACTTTCTTTGATGCCACTAGATGCCAAAAAGTACCTGAAAAAAAGAATCTTTCAAACAACAGCTTCTAAACAGGAGTTATTACAATTGTCTATTTATGCATCTAAATGTGTCATTGTGAGTTTCCTTTGCAAAAATAGGCTTTATAAAACACATTAACCCCACAATCCTATTTTACTCTGTGCCATAAGCACTTTAATTGATTATTAATTGAATTATGTTTCATTTTTATGTTTTTCTAAGTAGTAATATACAAAATGGCACAAGCGAATTGGACAAAACTTGTCATATTGTGATTTCTACAATCAGTTTAATTATTTCAGGATGCACAAGACTGTCTACATTATAAAATATATCTGGTCTATCACAATCTAAAATAGAATCCATATCCTCCAGCTTTATATAATTCCATTTATATGCATTCTGTATTGGGATACTGATTCACAGCATCTCTCACCTCATCAGTTGACTCACTCCTGTATCCAGAGCATCTCTCTGACAACAACGTTGCAGCATCCCTGGACCAGAGCTGAGCTAATTTGCTAGCCGGCAGCTTTCTCTAACATTAAGAGAGTCAAACAAGCACATATCAGTTCATCCACACAGCACTGTAATAATCCATGTATATTTACTGTATATTCACTGAAATGCATAATGTACTGTACTTTTCTGTCAATAAACAGTGTATCAGATTGCTAGCTGTGCTTTTACGTTTCAAAACAACGATTCAAATATAAAAAACGGCTCAAAAACACACTCATAAAGCCTTACCAGACGCGCGTTCATTCCTCTCCACGGCGCCGCTGAACGTTCTTCACCATATATAACTTGTAATATGATTATCATAGATTGATATTATCCAAGCCGCATGTGCAGAACCCTTTCCGTGAGGGAAACTCGCCTTCAAAACATCGAGTCCAAAAACTACAGGTTCCAAAACACCCAGCCGTAAATTCCCGGATGTGAAGACCCCCCTCTTCCCCCTCTAGTGATGCAGAGGTGTCAAATTTCACGGCTCTGAAATGGCCGCTGAGTTGAGAGACATGTAATCTGACCAACTGCAGTCCACAAGCGAACACAGATCTCTATAACATCAGACGCGCTGGCTGTGCGCGCTTATGATATGGGGAGCGCGTCTTTGCCATAAACGCGTCTATTGCGCAATCTGGACAAAACGCTATATATCTCACAGATGGAAGCACGCAGAAACGTGAAAATGGTCTTGTTTGAAAGAAGAGATCCTAATCTAAAAGATAATATAGAGTATATAGATATTTGTAGCTGTTTGCGGCTGACTGAAGCAGTGCTACGAGTATAAATGTAAATTCGCCCAGAGGTGACAAAATTTTACATCGCGATTCTATTGAAGATAATTCGATCTGTGATTGTCACACAATTAAATAATCTACATCGTCAAATTCCTGAGAATGAGAGCTTTCTTGTGATATATGACTTGACTTTTTTGTGAAAAATATATTAAATACACATTCTTCGTAAAAATTATTCGCAATGGTTAAGCGGAAATTAGTGTGTGGGACGAATACATTTCTAAGCTTAATTTTACTGCTTTATGAATATAAAAACCAAAAGTAATGGTATTCTTTGTAAAGAAGACACTCCAAGCTTTCTAATGAACCCATTTATGGGCTGATACCATATAAGCAAGGTTATGTAAATGAAGCATAAACATTTTTAATGTGATTTTGAGTTTAGCTGGTTTTAAGCTGAACTAGTGAGCACAACATTGATGTTATGGATTTAGCAGTATCGTGTATATGTCAGAAGAAAATGGATGGAATGAAAATAAATAAATAATTGAATACATTTAATGGAATGGATTTGATTAAAATATGTAGTTGATATTAAATTACATGTATGATAAAATGTATTACATGTATGATCAAATTATTATGCATTCAATGAATTAAATATTAAGAACCAGTTTTAAATTCTTAAAAAAAAAAAAACATTGTCCGGCTGAAAATTAAAGTACATTTTCTGTTTATGGACATTTCCTTTACCCTAAACACAACACAATGCAATGTGCAATTCGAAATATGCATAAAACACCTGTGAAAAATCAATACAGAAAATGCTTTTATATTAACATAGTATATTGGGCCATATTTTATACAAACATACACAGAGAGAAGATTTTGAAACACTTATCTAAAGTTATGCGTACAGAATACACTTTGTTTTATCATACACTGACGTTTATACTTTACTTATGTACAGTATGTGTGCTAGAACTACATTTTACACACTTAACTGTACTACATATGTACAAATATTTACAAATTACAGGTCACATTGATGTAGGAGGAACTTTATACTGCATTCCCTTTATAGGGTGCATTAGATAAACTTTTAGCCATAGTACTAACCATTTAAATTTACTTACAAAATGAAATAGATCGGTGTAAATAAATGTGTGTGGGGGGGGGTATTTTTGAACTTTCTCACTAATCTCTGTGCTCTATGACGTTTCTCTTTCATTTAAGTCTTACATTGTTTTCAATAACTCCCAAAGTTTAATGAGGCTCAGAGCTCCTTTAGTCTTTTTTGATGCACTAACCCTTGAGTTGATCCACAATATTTTCCTTTTCTATTCAAATTTCTTATTTAACTTGCCTCAGGCAGCTGGTTTCAAACACTGGACAAAACAGTAAGAGCTCCGCAATTAGAAAGAATGGCAAATTGACAAAAATATATACATTTAGCTGAAATCTGTCTGTAAACGTTGCGTGTGTTGGACGAGCAGCTGTTGCAGATGCATGAGCGCTTTGAAGCCTGACAGTAAATGAAGTGAGTCATCTCCCTTTTCCTGCTGTTCTCTGGCTCTTTATTTCTCTGTCACTCTTTGTGTGGGCAAACGGACAGTGTGCAAAGTTACACCCTCTGTCTTGCCGCACGTGGCTTGTAGCATTGTCTTGGTTTTTCTTTTGTGAGGTATAGGCAAATCAATGACTGAAGCGTTGATGGGCAATTTGAACTGCACTTTTCAAGGACTTGCCCTCTGTCTGCTGCCTTGTAAAGTCAGTCACATGCATTGTTTCACTATTGTTGAGCCCTTAGGGTGAGTTAACTGTCGGTCAACAGAAACGATACTTTGGAGGACAAGACCATATGATTCAAGTGTCTCTTAAAGATGCTAATTTTCTAAGGAATATCCTTTCATTGTCTTTCAAATGTCAGAGAATTTAAAAAAGTATTAAACATTTGGTACTGGTTTGCAATTCTCCTTCTAGAATTACAGTATCGGTCAAAGGTTTTAAATAATCACTTTTTCTTAAATTACCTTTTTACCGAAGGCTGCATTTATTTGATCGAAAATACAGTAAAAATAGTTATACTGTGGAATAATGACATTTTTATAGCATTTTTTCACTCTTCAGTGTCACATGATCCTTCAGAAATCATTATAATATGCTTAATACATTCAAAACATTTTGTAATTCCAAACTTTTGACCTATAATTTATGTTTAGTTTATGTATATTATATAATATGGTATGTGTTAATTCATATAGATTAACAAATTATGAAAAAAGAATGTTCTAATATTATATCATAATTTACATAATGCATTAACAATGAACAACTAACTGAAAATGCTTTATTTTCTAATTGAATACAAAATGTTTATTATCAACTTAAATCATAGCTATTCATTTCATCATTTCTTAGTATTTGGTTTATCTCCTTTGTTGTGTATTTGATTAGTGACCTAGAAATTTAAATCAGAAAAAAAAATAATAATTTTATGTCAGAAATCTGTTTAAAAATTTTCAAAATGCTGAAATTGTGTTTTTTCCCCTTCTTACATGAATATCACAGATTGTTTCAGCCCCATTCCCAAAGGCCCAGTGCTGATCCCAGATTGGTTTAAATGCTTCAAATTGTTAGCAAAGTGCTAATGCTTGGCTGATTAGCCACAAACAAATGTGGTGCCCTACGGTCCATATCCGAAAGTGAGTATTCATGTGTTTTCGAGATTCAGTCAGTCTTTGATAGTAAGAAAGACTGGCACTGGTCCTAAACTGTGGTTAGTGATAAAGCATGCTGATTAATGGCGGTATTTTATTCAAATCCACTCATGCAGGTTTATTGAAGCTTGTGTCAATAAGTACTTGTGCATCTAGATTATTTGTGACCGCTATCGACTGGCCACGTGTAATTTGTCCACTTTGATTCCAGTTTGTGGCTCAGAGATGCTTAGCAGATGCTTAGTCCTGACATAAGAAAAACATCTAGAAACCTTCCCCCAAGTGCCGCAGCATTCCCCGTCGTCGCTGGGACAAGGAGAGACATCTCCAGAGCTTTGTCGCCACGTGCCCTCGGTAAGAAATCCGTCAAGGAACAGCTTCCATGGGAGTTGCGCCTTTGCCGGATCAATAAATCTGTGGAGCACTTCCCAAGATGGATGACACAGTCCCCTCTTGTTAGCGATACTCCGTCATCCAGCCGTGATCCGGAATTACCTGGATCACAGAGCAAGATCCTTAGGGACCCTGATCAGACTCCATCACATAGCAGTCGTTTAAGGCCTCTAATGAACGTTAGTGTTGACAATGATAGATCTAAACAACTCTGATTTAAGCAATATACTGTATGATTTGCACATGGGGGGCTGGAAATATTGAGGGCATATTTGGAACATTGCATGTTAATGGGTCTTAAATTAATTCATGATTAAAAGCCTGTCAAATTACTCTGAACATTGTCTTTAATAATCACGTCATAGATGACGCACATTCATTTAGCGGCGAAATACAGTGGCCCTAAAAATGGTTGGACACTGAACATGTCTGAATGCCACTGCATTACAGTAGATATAAAATATATTTTGTCTTCAGTTTAACAGTCTATTGGTATTTAAACCTTAACAAATTTGTTTTTGTGAAATATTTTGCTTGAAATGTGCTTTTTCTATGATACTTTAACATGAATGCCACTTGGTTGATATAATTATATAAGTATGGATAAGGTTTCCAAATTATGTATTTTATTTAGTTTTATTTTTATTTATTAAACAGTTACTAAATAATAACAAAAATATTTTTATTTATATAAAAAATAAGAAACAACATTTAAAAATCAAATAAAAAATTATTGATTTCTAGTAAAGCTGAAAGAAAATGTATATTGATTTGTGCAGGTATATATCATGTTTGTTCAAAGCATCATGCTGTGCATTGCATGAAAATGAGCATGAATTTTGTTGTTTTAGTTTTATTTGTATATTTTATTTTTATAAAAAATAAGATACAAAATATTCTAAATAAAATAAAAATGAATGATTTCTAGTATAGCTGAAAGAAAGCGTATGTAGATTTGTGCAGGTATACATATAAATATCACGTTTGTTCAAAGCATCATGCTTTGCATTGCATGAACAAGACTTTGCATTCATAGTGTGGCTCCATATTTTTAACAAATGCCTAATAATAGACGAGTAACAGATTTTAAATGGGAGTTGTAATCTCATTGTTGTGCCTCACTGGAAAAGAAAATAACATGCTACATTTTCATTGTCATTTCCACCACAGCAGGTGTGGAATATAAACTGAGCTCAGGGTGACATGTTTAGGCCCTGAAGCCAGTCAATCCCTATAAGCGCAACAACAGCGTGAGAGCTGCTGGTTAATATGGTCATGCTAACTTATTTGGGACAATGCCAGTAACCCAAGTTGATAAAAAATTGAGATTAACCCTGCAGAGGAACAAAAAGAGGAACTGCAACCACAAACCAGTGATTCCCCAGAACACCCTGACAGTTCAGTAGGAGTCCTCATGCAAATATGTTGGTCACTAACGGTTTTTGGGTTATAATTTGCTTTGTCATACTTCGTTGAGGTGTAGCATATCTGATGCTTGAATTTTCAGTTCAAAGCAAATCATCTGTGGAAGGTGCAACTCAAAACTAACTACACTGAACACATTTATGAATGGGGGGTTTTAATCAAATTTAGTTTTTAATTTTGGGAGGTATAGTCATATAGGACTGGAAACACATGGTCTGTTTTATAAAGCATTATTCGAGCTATCCTATGAAATCAAAGCATATCGTTTTTTCCAAAGCTAATTTTCTTGCATAAAAAACATCTGTGTTTAAAAACCCCAAAGCACTTTCTGCAGAAATCAGTTTGAACTTTTTTCTTCCATTGAAACGATGAGATTGGGAGCCACCCGTCGACACGGTTCATTTATTGATCAACTGATGGTTGGGTAACGACACTAGTGGCTTAATAATGAGGGATTGATGGAGAGCCCTACTAAGTGTGTGTACAAAGGGAACAAAACGGGGTTAAGCACACAGCTCACGGGAGGCTGATGACTTCAATGAACGCTATACACTAGTGAGGAGTAAAGCTCAGTTTGGGGCCAATAAAACATATGTTGAGCTGCTGTCTGTCAGCTTTGTGTGGTTATCTGACTCACCTTTTATTCATGCCTGTCCTTCTCTTTGCCAGCAACCGTTCTAACTCCACCAACCTGTCCATTATCAGCGTCAACAGTCTGTTTTGGTGTATTGGTGGGGAAAAAAAACTTACTTGTTTGAAAATTATTGTGGTCTCTAATGTCTGCCCTTATAATTCACGTAACACTTCATATTAAAGTATAGTCATCAAATTCAAATTATTGTTTGTGGGTGTGATGTATCAGTAACCAGATGAATGACAGTCTAATACAACACAATGTCAAGTTGTCATTAGCTAGAATTCTGTTTTAAGGCAAAAACTCTATAGGCAAAAACATTGTTTCTTCATGCACGGCTCAGTTTTGACATTTTGGGTGGTTGGCATTTCATAACATGTTGTTTCAGACTAGTGGAAAGAAAACACCCAAAGTACACTTTTAAGTATTTATTTTATCGCACTTTATCTATTTGCGTCTGTAGATTTCAATTACCATACAAAGGCCGTTTTCTCAGAATACGTTTTTTTCTCTTGCACTGAGCCAAAAAAATTTTACAGTGTTATTTCCATATATTGTGAGTGTTTTTTCATATATTATTTGCCTGATTTGATACAATATTTTATTCTTAAAGTCTTATTCTTATTCTTTTTTCCCCTGGCTGTATTTTCTGATTTATGGAATGATAAAAAGGAGTAATAATAAGAAATCCCCTCTGTAAAAACCTTTAATATGTCAACAAAATTAAATAAAAATTTTGAACTTGGCTTTATCCAGTGTTCAGATTTCTGTTCTAGAAATGCATGCAAACTAGTGCATATTTAATTAGATAATTCCTTGTTTGCATGTGTAACATAACATTTCAGAAATCTTGTTTGCAGTGTCTGCGATTTTTATTATAATCAATATTTTGGGTAAGTATGGTGATATTATCATATATGGTGATATGATAAATTTAGTAAATTTTTTCACCCTACTCACCTGGGGTTTCTTGCCTTAATTTCACTCATGTTTAACAATAAAATAAATAGTAAAAGAAACAATAAATAATGACTGATAGCCCCGCCCTGTGATAGATTAATGCTTCTAACACTCACCAAAAACAAAAATCACCTTTAAAGGGGTCATCGGATGCCCATTTCCACAAGTGATATGATTTAGTCACGCCTTTAAATGCTAATGAGCTGTGCTGACCCCGCCCCTCTCTTCCGTGGGGTGATGAGCAGACTGTAAACTTCAGCCGCCAAACTGGCTAACTAGCACATTATTAGGAAAGGCGATTTGCAAAGATTCATTAAAAAAAAACTTACACTCACTTTTTCTGTAGATGAAGCTGGATCACGAATGATTCGCGTGAACATAGACGCATTTAGGCAAATCGGGATCGGCGCATTCCCTTCAAAAATGAAAGTAACGTTAATCCTCTGCGTCTTCAGCGGCTGAGATGTCAGGAGTAAATAACGACTGCTATATTCATTATTACATTCAACAACAAAACACCTCAATCGCTTAATCGGAGACATTCTAGTCTTCCCCTGCACCAGAGTCGACACAATGGCGGACAGCTCACAGCTCACTCAGGGCGGGTCTTAAGGTAAAGATGCTAGTGTCAATCAACTATCGTGGGAGGGGCCTGTACAGAACTACGTCATTGTGACAGGACATCTAAGACAGCTGATTGAGGGAAAGGGGATTTTAAAATAGGGATTTTAAAAAAACCACTAGGTGGATTTTTATCATTATAGGATGGATGTGTACACACACTTCCAACACACGTTTATGTTCAAACAACTTGTAAAGGGAATTTAGCATCCGATGACCCCTTTAAGGAATGAACTGATTCTTTGACAAAAACAACATACAGCTTCACAGAGCATTTTAGTATAAATCAAAAAGAAAAATATCTAGTGCACTGAAAAAAATAAGTATTATAGGGGTCACGTTTGGCCTTCTAACAAGACCTGAGACCTCTGGACCTGTGTGACTGTTACTCGTGGGGCTTAGTGCAGTGAGAGAGAGGTGGAAATGATTCACTCTGCTGTGTATGCAATATTTAAGGCCCTTAGCCTGGCTCCCATTAATGGAGCCCTTTCGCTGCTGTTTTCTGCCTCTCACTCAAATTCAGAAAAAAAAACTCTCTCTGACATGAATTACATTTACATCTCTCCAGACTGGAGGGATCAGCAGCTTTTGCAACTTCTTTGGTGAGGCAGAAAATGATTTTTAGTGTTAATAATAGTGAAACCACTCCGCTGAATGTGTATCATATGGATAATCCATTCATTCCCTTTTCGCCTGTATAAAAAGCAGTGCAAGGACTTAGGGCAAAATACTATTTCAATATGAAAGTGTAGAGGGGTAATTATTGGCTGATTTTAAGTCTTAGTTGCTGCTTATACGATTCCTGCGGGATGCAATCTATCTGTTGATGCGTTTGGTCTAATGGTGTGTTCAAGACATGTCGGATAGATCGTATTTACGAGTTAAACGCACAGGAACGCCACCACAAAGTTGTTGTTACGAGTGGGAAACTCTAAATTTTCTTTAAGCCCCGAGTTTCTGAGTTGGGGCCGTGTCAGTGAGAAAACGTGTCGGATGCAATGGATGCAGCCAAAGATTATAGATATGCAGCGTCTGTATTGACGATAAATTTGTTGAAATTAATAAAATTATAAATGTTTTGTAATATAAAAACTATATGTTACATATACAAAATATTATATTATTGTATAATTACCAGTAGAACATATAATGATTCAGTTTACATCACCTTCATAAACTGAATAAAAACAGACAAAAGCAAAAACACAAAGCGCATTTTTTATTCATCATTTTGTAGATGTAGAGTTTAAAAAATAGTTATTATTGCTTATTTTGCAATGTGGAAACAAGCTATTTTCTGTAATAGCATTAGAATTCTGATTAATTAGCACTTATAGGTAAATAACTAGAAGAATAAGAGAGTGCAGTAAACTGTAAACCAGTGAAATCATACCAGTTTGCAATATCAAACAGCATAACAGACTGATTTTGTACAGCTACCTGGAAGCGCATGACACCGGAAGCCTTGCACATTCAAGTTACAAATGGTTACTCCCGCTCTTACATTAAAAATAAGGTGGAAAATAATGTGGGTTAAAACTAAACTTTGCACTGAACCTTTAAGAAGAAGGAATATTTCAGGTTCAAAAGAAGAAGTTAAGCTCAACTGACAGCACTTATGGCATAATGCTACTGAATTTGGACTTCAAATCTGGGTTACAATGAGACAATGAAAATACGTAAATGATAAAATACAGTTTCATTAGTATAGCCAAAAGATGTATACAATATAACATTGCTTCAGTGTGAAAAATCGCCTATTAACCTTCTCTTTGCAAATTTGTTGCGATGAAAATCATAAAAACAGCAGCTCAAATAGGCTAATAAACAAGTTGCAACAGAACAATTAATGCAAGTGCTTTCATAAAATTATAAGTTTCTAATTTCAGCATTTAAACCCATCAAAAAATGGCCCTGTTTACAGTACCTCGATTGTAAGTGCTTCATTGCAACACCATAATGATTGATTTTTTTGTGAAGAAAACAAGGCATGAGGCAAATCAACAATTATTCCACAAATGCAATTGATTTAATTTAAAGGGGTGGCTCACTGTTTTTTTCTAGGCTTGATTGTGTTTATGGGGTGCAGTCTAACATGTGTTAATGCTTCGTTTAAAAAAAAAACACATTATTTTTCACATAATTTACCTATATTCCACACCGCTCTGTCCCTTCTCTCGAGAAACGGGATGATCTTTTCCTGTTTTTATGAAGCCCCACCCTCAGAAATAGGCAATGAGCTCTGATTGGTTAGCTAGCCCAGTGTGTTGTGATTGGCTAAACCGCCTCTAGTGCGAGTCTAATTAGATATGCTGTTATTTGTAAGTGCTACTGCTTATGTTAGCTTTTAATATACGGTTTTATCCTGATTAAAGTACGGCAACTGCACGCGCATCCATGTATAACGCTTCTCATAGCTATGTGAAAATAAGTGTATAATTGTAACAGTTCATTGTTGGAGCGGAGCTGAATGAGAGCGAGAGAGAGAGAGATGCAGAGCAGGGGGACATGAGGAACAGTATTAAGAACCGCTGCTTTAGAACATTGATTTTGAAACTTGTGAATCCATTAGAATCGTTAGAAGACAGAATCGCGATTCATATATGAATAGATTTTTAAGTGCACCTCTAGTTTTCTCTTCCTCTTCTCTAAAGCACTGCAGGCCTCGCCCCCTTTGCTGCCTTTTCCCGAGGGGGGGGTTTATCTGAGTTTGTGATGTCACAAACCCGGGAAGTAACTCTTTGTAGTCCCTAACAGCCGTTTTTGTAGCCATTAAACTGCCAGAATTTTAAAAGACGATATTTCCGTTTGCATTGAACTTTCAGCTTCGTAACTTTGCAGATATTGTTTATGCTCAAACAGCAACATTACACACTAACTAACCTTAAAAAAGTGAAATCGCAATCAACCACCCCTTTAACTTCTATTGAACCCGAACTAGATTTTTCAAAGTTAGTGTTACTACGAGTGTGGCACAACAGGCCACAGTTCGAGCCCCATCTAGTGATATCCGAGCACTATGTACGGGAAATTCATGCGTGCGTTTGTGTGGCACCATGTCAAGCTCACGCAGCGATTCATTTTTGATGATGCTCAGTGAGTCAACTCACTCTAGTGTCATGTGACAAGCTACATTGGCCTCTATTTTCAATTCACCAGCATCGGCATGACAAATTCACTACAGCACATGTTCCTTCCGCTCCTTCCCAATCAGGCCATTCGATATCATAGTCCCGAGCCGCAGAGAATAATGACATCGCAGACGATCATTAGGCCTGGGTTGACGGACAGGCCATGTGATTTTCTACATCCAAAGTCCACAAGGCAGTGACCCCGGCACCCAACCTTGATCTTGGGGCTTCGGCCCCTTTCTTTTGAGACTGCCGAACAAGTGGCTCCTGGTGTTGTGGAAGAGTGAGACTTAAATATTTAATCTTTCCCTTTTTTTGTCCTCCCTCTGCCCTCCCCTCATATAGTCCTGCGGTTCCAATGCCCTGCAGCTGTGAGTGACAGAAAGGCACATGGTGCCCTATGAAAAATGTATCTTCAGAAGCTTACACTGTATGGGAATTTTACTACAGGGACGAGGCTTGATCTTGTGATGAAATAAATATGTTTCCTCAGCTTTGTGGCGTAGCAGGCTTCACGGTATGCCGGCACAGGTGTCGAGTCGAACTTATGTAATATCAGATACCCGCTGTGCTGGAACAAAGAGGCACTCCATCTCCATCTGCGTCTGCAGCCATATTTAAGACAAACTGTTGTTCTGAAGCATTCGATCAGAGGCTGGGAAGCTTTCAAACTCAATTCAGTGCTTCGGGATGCGCCGATGCTGCTGTTTAGAGCCGACAGAGCTGTGAGGTCTATCATGAAAGGGAGAATATCTTGATAAAGGTTTTCCAAAAGAATACTTTTTTCTTGTCATTTCTGGTCAACAGCTCTATTTAACGCTCCTGGTCTGCTGAGATTGACTTTATCGTTTAAGTTTGGCATACCAGGGACCACAATGAATGAAGTGTTAAAATAATAATAGTAATTTCCTAATTAACCTCTTCTTTTTCCTTTCAAATTCTTGTAATATGCTCCTCTGACCTTTTCAAAAGTTACAGTGTAATTATACATTTAAGTACTGAGTAATATTAATTAATTACATGTACTTACTATGTAGTTAGGGTTAGGATTTGCTTAGGGTTACTTGCCATGTAATTATGCATAATTTATTGTTGTTATAATAGTAATTACATGTAACGTGTAACAAGGACACCTTAAAATAAAGTGTTTACATACATTCTAATGTTGTAGAGAAATATAACTAAATAAATAATAGATAATAAGAAGTGAACTTCTACAGTGTGTACACCATCCAGAGGATCTTGGTGTGTGAAAATGAATTGTATTTAATCCTGTTTTTATAACCAACGCCTCTGAGAATCCAAACAGATCGACTGTGGGATCTACATTGTGGGTGTGTGATATGTAAAGTTGAAATTTTGATCATGACCTTCAAATTAGAAACAGTTGTAAATAAAAAAAATTTAAGATATAAAAGGAGGTTTGGGGATTCACAGACCCCAAAAAGAACATGAGTGTGCAGTGCACATGCCCTGACACATTAAGCTGTGGTGCTCTCTCAGACTGCTTAAGTTTGAATCCAGCTCAGAACATTTATCATTTTAGTTCCTCTTCTTTGTTCCATTTTCTTGTCCTCACTACACTACTTTATCAATGAAAGTTAATTGCACAGCTCTTTGGATCGTTCTTAAATCATGCTGGAGAGTATTATCATCAGGTTTTACACAAACTTGCCCACTTAAGCTAACCGAATACTAAGATATTCTGAAATTTAGCATATTTAATTTTTTAAGCACACAATTTACTCAGCATCATACACTGCTAAAATGATTTGTATAGTGACTTGCATAACATAAAATTTGTGTTAAATTATAAAGAAATATAAGACTGATTTCTGGACAGACAGTAACACGTGCAACGAAATAAACTCAGGCGAGCACCTGTTTGTGTGCTGTGAGCTGCAGAGGTCTGTGAGTGTCTCAGAGGTGCTCTAAAGCGAGGGGTGGAGGAAGATGGAGAATGAAGGAGTGCTCTAATGGATTTGCGCTAATGGTGCCGGAGCGATTAGAGCAGGAAAGACTCTGGACTTCCAGCCCTTGTGAACCCTCCCTGATTCTGTGCCATGCAGCTAGAGTGAATTACAGCGCATGCTAACATTTACATTTGCCTATTTTAAACATACAAAGATTTTTTAAACATAGCCTATTAGTTTTATTATCTTGCACACATGTGAAGAGAAGTGTGGTAGTGCCTAATTGAATGTAGATCTTTTAATAAAGCACGATCTGTTGAAATGCATAGAAATTCATATGACACCAATTTTGTAGGCCTACCTAACAATCATGGCATGGCAAGGCAAAGCGGTAGTGTGACGCATTATGTGTTTGGTTATATGCGTGTGTGTGTCTGTGTATGTGTGTGGTGTGGGGGGGGGGGGTCTTCATTAAGCAGCTTGGCATAATGTTGACAATCTGTACTGGGATGCAGAGTATCTCAGTGGGACTGCTTGAGTGATCTTAATGAAGAGAACATCAGGTGCTAATTAGCCCACATTAAATGTCACTAATATAAAAATGGCTGTTTGCCAAGTGCTTCTTTTGACAAACAAGAGGCAACTTTCTGCTGTTGGGCCAGAATTCACTGAATTTTGGTCAACTACTGCCACCTAGAGACGTTATGCTGGTAATGCAACAAAAGAGCAGTCGGTTGAATCTAAAATACCTGAAGAGTTCAGCGAGGTCAGTAAAGGTCAGTAAGTTTATTCATCAAGGACACATTCAGCTGATGAAAAGTGACAGAAAAGACATTTGCATGTTACAAATATTTCAATTTCAAATAACAGTTGTTCTTTTGGACTTTCTATATCATCAAAATAATCATGAAAAAAGGTTTCGCAGTTTGCACAAAATATTAGAGCACAACAGTTCGCATTATTAATAATAATAAATAATTATAATCATAATAATAATACTAAATGTTTCTGGAGCACCACAATAAGAAAATTAGAATGGTTCTGAAGGCCATAATTATTTTATAAAATTTTTAAAAAAAATAAAAACTATATATAAATTTATTAAATTATTTAATTTATTAAACAAAATTAAATAGAAAAAACTTGTTTCAAATTAAATTATCACAAGATTACTGGTTACTGTATTTTTTACAAAGAATGCGTCTGGTGAGCATTAAGTGACTTGACATATATGAACAGACATTAATTCAACACAGAATAATAATATATTTATACTATAATATATATTATTATCTAGATTAATAAATCCGAAAAATTTAATGTAACCAAATAAATAACTAATGTTAATAAATTAAACCTTGAATTGAAAAATTTAATTAAAAAAATTAATCACATCTGTGCATAAATCTGTGATCTGTGCGATCTGTGTTTGCTTGTGGCATGCGTGAAGCCACGTAGACCCTTTTCACGTGTTCAGGTTATAAACTATAGCAGAGTGTACTTCATTAGCAAACATAATTCCTGCATTTACTCCAACAGCAAAAGAAAACCTCCACTATTGCATTCCCAAAACTTTGGAAAAAGGACGAAAACTCTAACGAATTAATGAAGATATTGTGGAAATTCGTCATCACAAATCACAGTCTGTAAAAGGGTCCATTAGAGTGTTTGGGGTGTTTACTAAGGTGTTAAGCATATTGCTATATGGTTGCTAATGGTTTTCTGGTGGTTGCTAAGTGGTTGCTCACCGTTTTAAGTCAAAAGAGCTCACCACAAAGTCTACATGCTATTATGATCACCATGTTGCCCTTCTTCAGTGTAAATTTATGGAATTTTCTTCAACCTTTTGCTGCGCAAGAGGTTCGTTCAAAAATATGACCAATGATATTTTAACCACTCTTTAATTGTTCAGTTATTATTATTGGTCGATTTCCATTGTATTTATTATGGCGTTCTTGTGTTTAATATTATAATATGATTGTAAATCATTCTTATTGGGCCATGTTTGTCTTGCTCTTCATTTTTCAGTCTAAGGTGTAAAAAACAAAATCCCTTCTTTTTCCACAGACATTGATATCAGATGATGGGCTTCCACATCTGTCCAGACCCCCTGCTGTTTTTACCTGAACCCCATGGGGGTTGAATATGGCGAGGGGAAGGCGAAGTGTGTCCAGAGTGGGAGGAGGTAGGTCATTGGATCTTTAGATAATCAGTGTGGGCTAATGACCCCTCCAGAGAGAATGTGTCTAATCCATTGAGCCTTAGGGAGCACTTCTCCCTACCCCCCTCATTTCACAGACAACACTGCTGAATACTGAATCCAAAGTACTGTGCGCATGTGTGTATTTCAAATCTATCACCGTGTCTGCACTGCAAAAGAGCGACGCGATAATGCTAAAGTTCGGACATTATCAATGAAACTGTGTACACTGCAAGTGATGCGATTACTGGGGGAAAAAAGTGAGCAGTTATAATCAACATTATAATCAACTTCAGTTGTTAGGATATTTAAAAAAAGACAAATTGCTGCCTTAGTCCAACTGAAAGTGAACCTTACTGACAGACAGAACCCAATTTAAGCACACAACTGTAAATGACATAAATTTGATTTACTGAATAGAAAACATTTGTGTCTGTCACTGCATGTGGAACCTTTTAGATTCATGAAAGCCTATATTGCAAAAGATTAGATATCTTAGATTTATAGTGCATTTTCCCCACAATTTACCATATTATGCCTATGAAATAATTTACTTAATTACCTGTACTTTTAGATTTTTTAAGGTATTTTCCACTAATTTTCACATAAATATTTAAACTTTATGGCTAGAGTCATTCATTTTAGACTTACTCACCCTAAAAGTCACATAAAAGCATAAACTGTGGGTAATAGTCACTTTATTCACAATATACTGCACATCTACAGGTAGTGGGAAATGTTTTAATTCAATACACACGTCTGAGGCACAGAACACAAATGCACAAAAATTGCACCTGATATACAAGTATGCATCTAAATAAATAAAGTGAAAAAGGTTCTCTGCCTGTATAATAGGACGGCTCTTGGCCAGGGTAAGATGCAAAGTGGACCAGACTTGACGCCAATAGTCAAAAGTCTGGCTATCCAAGAGTAATAGCCATTTTATAGATTACACACGCTAACTTGGCTTCACACTAAGACATATTGAAAGAGACAGCAGATTTCTCTAAATTAGCTGACTAACACACTGGAACACTAGCTAATCAATATTCAAGTGTCCATCAACAGCACGTTGTTCGGAAAACCTAACCTGGAGTCCGAATTAGTACATTTGTCTTCATGTTTTTAAAATATGTTTATCTTATCAATCTCTCTGTCTGTCTTTACATTCATCATTGCTCTTTGTCTGGATGATAGATCCAATGCTGGGTCAAAGTCCCTACTCCAGACTTCCTTATTCATACATTCAGTCATTTATTACATTGCAGGATATCAATTCTTCCTCATAGAGGGAAAAAATTACAACAGTTTTATTTTTCCCGTAATTGCGAGTTATGTTTTGTCATTACTTAACCACTATATTGCGTCATGTGAAATGACTTGTGTGTGTGTGGTGTGGTAGAGAGAGAGAGAGAGGATAGGAGTGAGAGAGAGAGAGAGACGGAAGAGAGCGAGAGAGAGAGAGAGAGAGAAATGCAATATTGTTAGGACATCTCTGACTTCATATTTTTACAGTGTGGAAATAGCTGAAAACATATTCTGAATAAATTCACTTGAGTGTAAATTTGTGTAATTTCAAAACAATATTGAGGAAGCATAAAGTTATGTGTGCATATTCTGGCCTGTGCCTTAAAGACCTGAAAGAATATGAAAGATTCATATAATAAGGAAGTATAAAACTTATACTTAAAGTATAAAACTTATACTTATACTTAACTCAAAATATATGTGCGAAACCTGGGCTGAAATACATAGTAAAAATAGACACTCCTTAAATCACAGAAAAATGTGAAGTTACTGAGGAAGTGAATGGTTTCCTGTGATGATGTGAACATCTCTACGGCACTTGATCAGGACTGTGACATTTTATCTGACTGAGTCATGCAAGACTTGTAGTTAGTGTTTAAAGTCTGTCTTCTGAGGAATTTCAGCATGGCATTTGTCGAACAAAGTCAATATTTCAAGTTAGCTTTGGCACAGATCTTCATTTTGCGCGTCAGTTGATTTTGAAATAAAGAAATGGATGTTTTGTTTCAGCATACAATATGAATGAGGCAACCAATAGTATTGTGCAAATACCTGTACATTTTCTCAGCTGCACAGCAGATGGTAGTGTTAGCCAGAAAGAACAATGCTTTGGACACTGTTGAGTTTTCTTTTGAAATGTTCAGTTGAAGAAAAGTGCAGAGAAATGCTTGAATCTGAAAGTTATATCTTATATATTCTAACCAGATATACAGTGGGTACGGAAAGTATTCAGACCCCCTTAAATTTTTCACTCTTTGTTATATTGCAGCCATTTGCCTAAAATATTTAAGTTAATTTTTTTCCTAATTAATGTACACACAGCACCCATATTGACAGAAAAACACATAATTCTTGACATTTTTGTAAATCTATTAAAAAAGAAAAACTGAAATATACATGGTCTAAGTATTCAGACCCTTTGCTCTGTATTTAGTAGAAGCACCCTTTTGATCTAATACAGCATGAGTCTTTTTGGGAAAGATGCAACAGTTTTTCACACCTGGATTTGGGGATCCTCTGCCATTCCTCCTTGCAGATCCTCTCCAGTTCTGTCAGGTTGGATGGTAAACGTTGGTGGACAGCCATGTTTAGGTCTCTCCAGAGATGCTCAATTGGGTTTAATAAGTCAGGGCTCTGGCTGGGCCATTCAAGAACAGTCACAGAGTTGTTGTGAAGCCACTCTTTCATTATTTTAGCTGTGTGCTTAGGATCACTGTCTTGTTGGAAGGTAAACCTTCAGCACAGTCTGAGGTCCTGAGCACTCTGGAAAAGTTTTCGTCCAGGATATCCCTGTACTTGGAAGCATTCATCTTTCCCTCGATTGCAACCAGTCGTCGTCCCTGCAGCTGAAAAAACACCCCCACAGCATGATGCTGACACCACCATGCTTCACTGTTGGAACTGTATTGGACAGGTGATGAGCAGTGGCTGGTTTTCTCCACACATACCGCATAGAACTTAAGGCCAACTAAAGGTCTATCTTGGTCTAATCAGACCAGAGAATCTTATTTCTCACCATTCTTGGAGTCCTTCAGGTGTTTTTTTTTTTAGCAAACTCCATGCGGGCTTTTCATGTGTCTTGCACTGAGGAGAGGCTTCGTCGGGCCACTCTGCCATAAAGCCCAAACTGGTGGAGGGCTGCAGTGATGGTATACTTTCTACAACTTTCTCCCATCTCCCAAATGCATCTCTGGAGCTCAGCCACAGTGATCATTTGGTTCTTCTTTAACTCTCTCAACAAGGCTCTTCTCCCCTGATAGCTCAGTTTGACCGGACGGCCAGCTCTAGGAAGGGTTCTGGTCGTCCAAACGTCTTCCATTTGGTTTAAAAAAAAAAAGGGGGGATTATGGAGCCCACTGTGCTCTTAGGAACCTTAAGTGCAGCAGAAATTTGTTTGTAACCTTGGCCAGATCTGTGCCCTGCCACAATTCTGTCTCTGAGCTCTTAAGGCAGTTCCTTTGACCTCATGATTCTCATTTGCTATGACATGCACTGTGAGCTGTAAGGTCTTATACAGGTGTGTGGCTTTCTTAATCAAGTCCAATCAGTATAATCAAAACACAGCTGGACTCAAATGAAGGTGTAGAAACATCTCAAAGATGATCAGAAGAAATGAACAGCACCTGAGTTAAATACATGAGTGTCACAGCAAAGGGTCTGAATACTTAGGGACCATGTGATATTTCAGTTTTTATAAATCTGCAAAAATGTCAAAAATTCAGTGTTTTTCTGTCAATATGGGGTCCTTGTGTACATTAATGAGGAAAAAAAAAAAAAACTTAAATGATTTTAGCCAATGGCTGCAATATAACAAAGAGTGAAAAAGTTAAGGGGGTCGTCTGAATATTTTCCGTACCCACTGTAAATAGTATGGCACATGATGTGATGTCCCAATAATGGCTTACAACAAACTCAAAAGAATGTACTGTACTTTCCCACTAGCTCTACTCACTAACAAACTACATACTTTTAGGGATAAGTATGTCAATTGACATGCAGCCAGAATGTCAATATTAGGCATAATTTATACATTTATTTTAGGCTAGTTAGAACAAATATATACAGTATATAATAACTACATACTTTTAAAAATGTATTTAACACAATGCATGTATGTCAAATCTGACCACTCATATCAGCACTTCTTCTACCAAAACATTATCAAACCAATGAAAGACATCGTGTTTTTAAATCAGAGTATTCACTAATGTTATTTACTCTGTTTTTCCACTACGCAAGAGAAGACAAGCAGTCCCAGCGCTCATGTGTCTGAACACAATGAAAGAATTGAAAGTCACAAAGTCACAATGAAAGTCACAAACCAGCACCTTTAAGCTTCTCTGCTGGTCAGACAAGTCAAATGTGCCTGTTCTGTAGTGGATTAACAGGGTTTTATCCTTTTCTATCCTTTGGTAGACAGTGATGCATATTATCTGCTTGAGTTTGGTTGCTGATACAGTATATCTTGCTGATTTCTTGAGTCGGGATTGAGATTTTTATAATCTACAATATAAATGTACATTAAAACACAACATTGATAAACAACACATTTAACTGTTGGTCTTGCCAGTTTTGTCAGGTTAGTTAATGTGATCAAACACTGACTTGGGCAGATTTATTGTAGGTTTTTGCAGGCCTTTGTGATGATTCAATTCAGTCCTTTATCATAGTGTAGGAGTCATTTTTATAGTTTTGGGCGTTATCAACTTTCGCTAATATAAATGCTGTGCATTTTTTGTACAATGAAGCTGTTTCTCAAAACGCTTGTGTTGGAGGTGTGGCTCTAATTTTTTACTTGTTATTGTACTTTACATTGTGTACCTGAATAGATGCAGCATTTTTGTAGATGGGTACAACCCAAGGGTGTAGTAATCATGGACATGGAGTTCAGATTCAGTAGTTTTAACATATGAGGTCATGCAACCAGGTCAGCTGATCCCACAGTTTTGAAATGTGCAATATTTAATGTTTACATTTTTTATTTAATTTTTAAATATATTTTTAGTAACACTATCCATTGCCATACATTTTGGAGATTTGGTATTTTAAGTATTTATATACATTATAGAAGATTTGTATATTATCTAAATTTTTTTATCTTTAATAACAAGAAGTATTTGTTAACTCAAAAATATGAAATGTTTAGAGAAATGGATTAATAATTTATAAATTAAATGATAAATTAAATATTTACTATCACATCAGAGGTACTGAAAAGTTCACAGTAAACAGTGATTAATAAAATCCATGAATCTTTAATTATCATCAAATTATCACATAAAAAACACCACTACTAAAACAATAAAATTGATAATAATAAGTCCAATATTAGATATTAAATGGTATAATAGATTAGATTAGATATTAGAAAATCACAATGTTTTTTTATATATATATTGCGAAATGATGATTTCTACATTTTCAGAATATGAGTATGTTCTGAGTATTCATAGAATTTTGTTTTTCTTTCATGTGTAATAATTTAAATAGTTCTAACAACATGTCACATACAACGTAATTTACTTTGGCAAAAGCATATTCTATATTTTCACATAGTCCCAGTGCTATAAAAAAAAATCACACACATATTATTTGTGCATATTATTGTAGTTAAAATAATGTAACAACACATGTTGTCATGACATATTGATGATATCATTTTTTACAGTGTAGCTTTGATTGAAGTTAACTTAATATTATATTTTTAATGTGTACTTTCATATTTGAACTAATTTTAATTTAAAACCAAACTATAATTGATGCTGTCTGCTAAAAAGTCCTGCAATTATAGAATACAGAAAGAAATTAGTTGACAACAGGCTTACAGAGGATCCATAATGGAATGATGACTGACTAGTATTTTGTTATTTTATGAAAAACAAATGTGTATGTGTGTGAGAGTGTCAGCGCTGTCTTAGACATCAGCATTGTATTTATCCGCTCCATCTTCACTACGCATCCACCCTGGGGAAAGGCCTGTGAAAGCACTGCACTGTGAGAACAGGCATTATCAATGTGTTTTCACATGACCGATGTAATACTCTGTCTGTGTGTCTGTGTCTAGTCCATCTACACCTGTCACTGATGGAGCTTATGGCATAAAAGTATCAGTGTAAGTGTTACATGTCTGGACAACACAGCGATAACCCAAAAGTGAGTGCATGTGTGCGTAGATCAGGTTTGGATGAAAACCTTAATTACTGGTCCAGTAATGTAAATTAAATCCTTAAATTGCTTGTAATGCTTGTTTAGACTTAATTCGGGATTGAGTTGTGTATATCACAATATGAAAGGAACATTCCACTATTTTTGAAAGTAGGCTCATTTTTCAACTCCCCTAGAGTTAAACAGTTGAGTTATCGTTTTCGAATCCATTCAGCCGATCTTCGGGTCTGGCGGTAGCACTTTTAACTTAGCTTAGCAGAGATCATTGAATCTGATTAGACCGTTTCATCTCGCTCAAAAAGACCATAGATTTCTATATTTTTCTCCTATTTACCTTGACTCTTCTGTATTTACAATCGGTACTAAGACCGACGAAAAATGAAAAGTTGCGATTTTCTAGGCCGATATGGCTAGGAACTATACTCTCATTCCGGCGTAATATTCAAGGTACTTTGCTTGGTGCAGCAGGTGCAATGATATTACACAGTGCCTGAAAATGGGCTAACTTCTGTCAACATAACCAACATTACCACCTGCTTGCACAGGGAGCATGCTGGGACTATTTTCAGGCGCTGCATAATAATCATTGCCTGCTCGCACCCCATGGTAGCGCAGCAAGTTCTGAAAATTACGCGGAATGAGAGTATAGTTCCTAGGCCAGAGTCGCCTAGAAAATTACTCAACTTTCAATTTCCGTCGCTGTCCTTAGTACATGATGTACTACAGAAAGTCAAGTTTTACAATAGGAAAGTCTAAACTCTTTGGTCATTTTTGAGCGAGATGCTAATGGTCTAATCAGTTTCAATGATCTATGCTAAGCTACAGCTTAAGGTGCTACCGCCAGACCCGGAGATCGATTGAATGGATTTGAAAACGGTAAAACTAAACTTTTTAACTCTAGGGGAGTTGGAAAATGAGTCCATTTTCAAAAATAGTGGAGTGTTCCTTTAATATAAAACAATAAAAGAAAAAAGAAAAGTAAATAGTTTGAATTGGAGTTTTGGCTTACTTTATTGCCTATTGTGCACGTAATCATTTAAGCAGTATACACAGAACAATGGCTCCACAGCGTTGAGCACAGCTCATCTTTCTCTAAAGTCGGCTCTATGATTTCCATGTTGGCTCTGCGTCAACAGCAGCCATCAGTATAGCTCATGTTAATCTTGTCATCCCTTTGGCACAAAGACGCCTTAGTCTTCTTCACTGACAGCTGCTGTCTCACAGGGAGGGTGACCCAACCAAAACACACCCTCAAATATCATGCTAAGGACGTTGTCATTGCCCAGATATTCACCTTAGACCTTTGCGGTTAAACCCAAGGTGGACATGAACATATGAGAGTATATGCAAAGCACAGTGTACTAGACATCAACAACAAAAGAGATTTCTACAATGGAGGATGTAGAAGCCTTTCAAAATAAAACATTTCAAATTATTATTATTATTTTTATGGAACTAGAGAACGTTTTATGGAATGTTTTTTTAACAATTTCACAATGTTCTACATTCTTTTTTCTGTGAAACCCTACGTTCACTAATGTTTTGTTTTGTTTTATGTACTATGATTTTGTATTTTTCATAACCAGAAACGAATGTTCCCAAAACAATGTAGAAACCAAAAATTGTTAGCTAAGTGTTATTTCATTTTTACCTGATGTGCTGATTCTGATTTTTTTTCATCCTACAATTGAACGTTTTTATCATGTTTGACTGATTATAGATTTTACGTCTTTGTAGATCTTAGATCTTTGTTTGTGCTCTTTTTACATATTAGACTGAAGATAAAATAATATTTAGGTACCATAAAGGCACACAGAGGCTATTTACATCATTTCATATACAGTATGATTGTAGCATTAAACGAAACCTGCTGCATTTATTGCATCAAAAATGCAGTAAAAATCAGTAATATTTTGAAATATTATTACAAATTAAAATAACTTTTCTATTTTAATATATTTTGAAATGTATTTTATTTCTGTGATGGCAAAGCAGAACTTTCATCAGCTATTCCTTCTGTCTGCAGTGTCACATGATCCTTCAGAAATATCTATATAACGGGCTTTATTTTTTTTTTTTTTTTTTTTTTTTAAACAATTGCCCCAGTTACCCTAATGTGATTTTCTTTGTAGTAAATGTTCTATTATAAGCTTTGTCAGGCCCCATCTTTCACAATATAAATAAGCAATATTTAGACGATATAAATAGGCTGTATAAATAGACAAAAATGTTTTTTTTTGTTTTTTTTTATAAATTATGTATGTACTCTTTTTCTCATCTCAAAGAGTTAGGGCTGCTGTGACTGACTATTAATTGTTGTATAGTATTAAGTCTGTTGGCAAAAGGGAACATGCTACTTGTACAAACACATCCAATGTACTATATTATCCGACAATGCTTCCCTAATATCAAAGTCTACACAATAACACAACGCTGCTGTGGTTTCTTTGAACCTGAAGAGAAATATTTAACCTCGTGTCCAAACTAGTCACAGCTAATTCCTACAGGAAAGTGTTCATATTCATACAGCAGGCGTAAATTGTCTTTAACTCTCTTGTCATGATCTGTTAGCACAGGATGATTTAAAACAGTCAGTTGCTAAGAAAATTTATATTTCTGTGGTAAGACCATGCAGCCAGATCCTCAAAGCTACATTTTCATACACTGCATGATCAATGAGCATAAAAAAAGCTGATAAGAAGGAAAATGCAAGGATAAATCTATTCAGACGTATGATTCATAAATGTCTGTCCATTTTTAATTCATTCTGAGGACTTGCAATTGCACAATTTTGATTAGATGAAACAGCTAAATTCAGTGAAAATTGGGGCTTTAAAGTACAGTCACATTATCAGACAAAAAAGGTCCATTGTCTGCATTACTCACACAGAAGTCACTTTCAAATCAAGCAGCTTTCTGTTTCTGGCAAATGTGTGTGACCAACATGAAGCTGTTGCGAAATCTGTGTGGCAAAAACTTTCGTCCTGACATTAAATTCCTGATCGTGCTGATTCCTATTGAGATGACTGGTTTTCACCTGAACATTTTTAACAGCAAAAGTGATTGCACCTTTATTGAAGTTTTGGGCCTTGAAAAAGATATTTTGTGTTTCAATGCTAGTTGCCAGTGTGCTCAACTAGTTTAACCAGCTTGCCCAGAAAAGGCCAGAGTTTTCCCCATAATGTTTATTAGCTGACTGGTGGTTTATGATTGAATGAAGAAAGACAGATTGATTGCAGCAGCATTATACATAAGTATTAATCACAGCTCCAATTTAGCGGCATAGGTGGTATCGCGGTTCACAATTAACCATTCAGTTCGTTCAGCCTGAAATCCAACCAAATCCCAAAGGAGAAAAACGACACCTCTGGCACAAATCAAAAGCTAATTCAGACCCCTTCTCATTTTCAGTTTGCCGTTGTGTCTCGCTCTGCCATTAGAGCCTTTGTTTTACCGTGTTTTGTGTGGCACCTATGGGAAAGCTGACCCCACAGATGCAGGCGCTGAAATAATTTATCACTTCTGGCACCCTGCAGCAACGTCACAATGACCCGAGGCTCTAAGTGAGGAAACAGCATCTCGCCACTCGTGCTGCGAGACAAAAGCACAGGTGAAATTCCACACTAGTTACTGCTTAGTTGGCTGCGTTACCATGCATGCAGCTCCCCGAGGTCCTGTCACTTAAGTAAACGCTGTTTGGCTGTCGCCTCGGTTTACCTTGCGCTTTGTACGTGTCATGTTTGTTCGACCATATCAAGATGACGTTGCCATGTTTAAGTGGTGAAGATGATGACACAATTATGCTTGGTTTTAGGCTTTTTTAATAAAACAATTCATTAAATGTGCTTGTTTTAACAAGTCTGTTACCACTTAAAATGAATTATTAGGCTTTATACAATTAGTGTGGGTGTGTTTTGCATGTTTTTATGGGCATATCCAGCAAAATTTGACAAGAACAAACGCCACAGGCAATTCACTCCCCTTACGTCAAATTATTTTTCCATTTGCTCAGCAAGTCATCTGTTGACATTGTCATTGAGCCTGTGTTACTCACATTACCAGGGCAACCATGAAAAAGGACATCCTAACATTTAAATCACACGCAAATCTAAAACCACAAGAATGTACAACTGTTCCCGCCCACTGCTAATAGCTCTGAATGGAGACTCCTGATGTAGGTGGACTATTATACCTGCAGCAGTGAGAAACTTCTTGAAAAAAGCTTTGATTGACACGACAGTCCTTCACTGAGAATGAGTCATTGTATTGCACCACTGTAATGGCTACCTTGCACAATAAACTAAACTAAACTAAATAATGCTAATACTAACCTACAAACTACAAAAATAAATTATAAATACAATGTAACACTTTATTTTAGCGTTGTACCACGTGACTGTCTCACATTAATAATGACAATATTGGCATAATTACATGCAACAACCCTAACCAAAACCTAATCCTAACCATGTAGTATGTACATGTGGTTAATATTACTCAGTACTTAAATGTTCAGTTACACTGTAACAAGGACATCTTAAAATAAAATTAAATAAAATAGAGGGGACTTCCGGTTTGGTAATGCGGCGTTCGGACGCACGGTGTCTAATCTCCGTGTTATTTCATGTAATCCTTTCATAATACACCCTATTTTTTTTTCAATACATCGAACTCATTACATCCTTTTTTTCATGTTTGAAACACCCCATCTTCGGAATTTTTACTCAAAATGAGCAAGTCTACGAGGACAGGCGGTAAGCAACAGACTCAAGTTCAACACGCGCAGGCCTGTCAATAAAGCAGCAAAATGGCAGAAAATGAGTCCGTATCTGTGCAGCTCACAATCGAGTCTCTAGTTAAGGAGCTTGAAAAATTCAGAAAAGACATGATTGGAGAGTTTGTTGCACTTTTAAATAGTTCTCTGGAACCAATCCAGTCCTCAATCGAATTGATTGGCGCAACCCTGACAACACAGGCAGCGACCATCAGCGAAATGGAATCGGGTCTCTCAGATCATAGCGACCGAATAACTCAGCTGGAGCAAGATGTAAACGCTCTTCAATCAAAACTCACAATCATGGAAAACGAAAACACGGCGCTTAAAGCTAACGTAGAAGATCTGGTTTCTCGCTCGAAGCACCATAACATACGAGTGGTAGGCGTACCGGAGGGCATTGAGGGAAAGAGCGTAAGGGAGTTCATGGACTAACCTTCTGTCTCGAAACTTCTGATGGTGCGTTCAAGTCATGTCAGATAGATCGTATTTACGAGTTGAACGCACATGAACGCCACCACAAAGTCGTTAAAATTTTTTCTTTAAGCCCCGAGTTCCCGAGTTGGGGGTGTGTCAATGAGAAACATGGCGGAATCGATGGATGCAACGTCTGTAGTTGTATTTTTGTCTAAATTGATCGTTTTTATGAAGTTTTTATGCGATACAGATTAATGTGGCTTCATAAATTACTTTTTAAAAATATTAAAAATGCAAAACACACCTGATGCGAATTCTTTGCTCTTCATTTTCTATAAGCAGAGTTAACAGACCCTGTTGTATTTTTCTTGTAATTTATTAAAAGAAGGTACACCGCCATCTTGCCGACTAAACTGACTTGAACACACCTGACGTCGTAATTACGACTTGTCAACTTGTAAGTACGAACGTCCCAGGAGGACTTGAACGCAGCATTAGTGACGGCTTTGCAGAGCCACCCGAGCTGGATCGTGCCCACCGTAGCCTGAGGCCCAAACCTCGTACAGAGGAATCTCCACGTCCACTGATCATTAGATTTCACTGATACGTTCTCAAGGAAACTGTCATGAGGTGGGCTAAATCTCACAAGGTAATTTCTTACTAGGGTCACTAAATCAAGATGTACGAGGACTTCAGTACAGAGCACGGCTTTCAACTAGATTAAGAGCCTACTTTACAAGCAAGGAGCTCGCGTTGGAATGCTGTACCCTGCTCGCCTCCAAGCTGAGTTGTAATGGTGTGGAACGGATCTTCGATTCCCCTGAGGCAGAGGAATCATTCTATCACCAGAACTTTCCTAATTAAGTCCTGTACAAACACTGTGGACTAATACACATTTCCGAAACGGGATGGTTGAATTCAACAGGTATAAGCTACTGTAAATAGTTTAAATAGTTCTCGTCATGTTCAAAAAGACGAGCATCAGAGTTGTGAGTATAGGTTTGAACCCCCCTCCCCTTTTTTCTTTTCTTTTCTTTTCTCTCCGCACTCATTCGATTCATGCGTCTCAGACATTTTTATTTTATTTTATCTTTACAACAACGTAAATGATTAGTCCTTAAGTGAACACAGAGGGGCTGGCTGATCATACTGTCAAATTTGTTACTTGGAATGTGAGGGTTCTAGGTGATCAAATTAAAAGATCAAGAGTGTTCTCGCACTTAAAGAGCCTGTCTACGGATATTGGTTTTCTACAAGAGACTCATCTCAGAATTAGTGACCAGGTTAGACTACGCAAGCCATGGATTGGTCTAGTTTTTCATTCAAATTTTAATAGTAAATCTAGAGGCACTGCTATTGTAATACACAAACGGATAAAGTTTGTCCCATACAATGTATTTTCTGATCCTGATAAGCGCTACATAATAGTATCTGGAATTCTGTACCAAACACCTGTCATATTAGCTAGCGTTTATGCCCCAAATTATGATAACCCTGCTTTTATGACCACACTCTTCTGCCACCTTCCAAACTTGGACACTCACCGCCTTATTTTAGGTGGGGATCTTAATTGCACAGTCAACCCAAATTTAGACCGCTCACAACCCAAGTCATCAGCTCCTACGTCAATGTCTAGGTCCTTCTCATCTCTAATGGATCAATTGGGATGTGTAGACCCCTGGCGCTTCCTTAATCCAACTGCAAAAGATTTTTCTTTCTTTTCATATGTCCATCATGTTTATTCGCGTATTTATTTTTTCATAGACAAAGCTCTATTATCTCTAGTTAAGTCTACAGAATATTCAGCGATAATTATCTCAGACCATGCCCCACACATTTTAGACCTTTCTTTCCCCCAAAACGTATGTAGACATGCTGGAGGCTGGAAGCTTAATACTGGGTTGTTGGCTGATAAAGAATTTTGTGATTATATATTGTGATTATATTTCGCCATCACTTCTATGGGAAACATTTAAAGGTTTTATATACGTGGAAGGATTATTTTTAGAATGCATATTGGATTAAAGCAAGGAAAATAAAAAACCAGGAACTCATTGACAAAATTTTAAAAGTGGATAGGTTAAATGCCAGGTCACCAAACCCTGTTCTGGAGACACAGCGGCTAAAACTACAAACTGAATTTGACTTACTGACAACAAACAAGGCAGAGTTTCTGATAAAATGCACAAGAGCAACCTATTATGAGCATGGAGATAGAGCTGGCCGTCTTCTAGCATCTCAGCTCAGACATCAAACTGCTTCCCAGTTACTCACAGGTGTATGATTCCTCAAATAGCCTTATTACAGATCCGGTTGAAATAAACTCAGAGTTTAGTTCTTTTTATTCTAATCTTTACAAGTCAGCAGCCTGTTTGGACCATTAGAAATACCTCAAATAAGCCCAGATATAGCCAGTAGCCTAGATGAGCCTCTTAGCTTGGAGGAGATGTATGCATGTTTTCCATTCAGTTATCCCCCTTATTATTAGAATTATACAATCATTCCTTTGATCAAGGCTTCTTATCGTCATCCTTAAACCAAGCTTTGTTTCCCTTAATATTGAAGAAAGACAAAGACACTAAAATTTGTGGCAGCTACAGACCTGTTAGCCTAATTAATAATGATGTTAAATTACTTGCTAAAGTACTGGCCAAACGGTTAGAGGCTCATCTTCCATCCATTATATCAGATGATCAAACTGGCTTTATACTGGGTCGTCAGTTGTCATCCAATATACATAGACTTCTGAATGTAGTCCTTACTCCATCCTGGTCATCAAGCCCAGAAATGGTTATCTCGCTAGACGCGGAGAAGGCTTTTGAACGGGTGGAGTGGGATTATTCATTTGTGGTTTTACAAAAATTTCTCTCTCTCTCGTGGCACCCGTCAGGGTTGCCCCCTTTCTCCTCTCCTTTTTGCTTTGGCTATAGAGCCTCTCTCTATAGCGTTAAAATCATCTTCAGTATTTTCAGGTATTCACAGAGGAGGAAGAGAACATCGTGTCTCATTATATGCAGATGATCTCCTGTTATATGTTTTAGACCCTCTTAACTGCACAGATAACAATGGATCTGTTGAATGAGTTTGACTCTATTTCAGGATAGAAGCTGAACTTTGCTAAAAGCGAGTGTTTTCCCATAAATTAATTGGCAATTTAGGCTCCCTTTTCGCATGTCTTATACAGGCTTCCGTTACTTAGGGATTCATATTTCAAACTCATTGGAATTTTCAAACACACAAAGAAAATTTGACAAAATTAATGGACCACATTAAAGTAGATCTTCAGCGGTGGAGCAGTCTTCCACTCTCATTAGTAGGTAGGATTGAATCAATTAAAATGAATATCCTTCCACGAATACTTTTTTTTATTTCAGACTGTTCCCATTTTTCTCCCCAAATCTTTTTTTAATCATTTGATGCCACTATATCCTTGTATATTTGGGCTGGTAAGCCTCCACGTGTACACAAGTCAACTCTTCAAAGAACCAAACAAGAAGGTGGTCTCGTTCTTCCAAATTTCCTTTTTTACTATTGGGCAGCTAATATCCAGAAAATATATGCATGGTGTAACTCCCCGGATATTAATTGGTGTATGATAGAAGCTAGCTCCTGCATATCATCCTCATTACCAGCATTAGTTTTTGATTCCAACTTGCGGTGCCTCTCTAAATACACCACTAACCTGATTGTGCTTTCTTCGCTTAAAATCTGGAAACAGTTTCGTCACCACTTTAAATTAAACACTTTGTCCATTTATATGCCTATTTGTGGTAATCACCTTTTCACACCTTCGGCTTTGGATTCAACTTTTGCACAGCTCAGGGTAGAAGGGTTTGGTATCGTTTCATTTTTTTTTTTTTCGATCACACATTTGTGACATTCAATGATTTGCTGAGTAGATTTGAAATTTCTAAATTCAATTTATTTCGCTATTTTCAATTACGTGACTTTGCTAAAGCACATTTTGCTACCTTCCCTCACCAGACAAAGGAAACTTTAATTGAAGTTATAATGTCGAAATCACACCGTCATATTGCCTCAATTTATGGCCTGTTATGCTCTTCACACCTCCCTCCCCTTTTTGCACTCAAGGAAACCTGGGAGAGGGAGCTAGGACTGGAACTTGACGAGGAGTTGTGGAATAATGCTCTAGCTAAAATGAACTCTGTCTGTATTTGTGCTCGTTTGAATCTTATTCAGTTCAAAGTTGTTCACAGAATTCATTTCACCAAGGCAAAGCTGAAGAAACTTTCTTTAACATAAGATGATAGGTGCAATAGATGTTCGCTATCCCCAGCAGATCATACTCATACATTTTATACATGTCCTAAATTGTATCTGGTCTTCTTTTTTTGCTACATTGTCAAAGGCTCTTAATATTTCTGTGAAACCCTGCCCAATAATTGCAATTTTTGGAGTACCCCCTGCTGATGGCTTGAACAACAAGCATCATGCTGATATGATTGCTTTTGCTACATTGGTAGCCAGAAGACGAATATTGTTACATTGGAAATCCTCATGGCCCCCTCCTAACTTTTCTTGATTGAAGGATTTAATGTCCTTTCTACACCTGGAAAAAATTACATACTCCATTAGAGACTCTGTTAACTCATTTTATAAAATGTGGAACCCTGTCCTTTCCTTTGTTGAAACTGTACCTTCATTGGTTGTTTTATTTCAAGCCTGTAAAAAAAAAAAGAAATAAAGAAACCAGCAGGTTGTGATGTTTTTTTCCATGTATGTCATGCACATAGTGGTCTTTTAAGAATCTCTCAATGAAATAGTTTTAAAAAATTAGAAAAATAAAAATGGAATGTTTGTGCGAGTTAAATGGTTAACTATATATTTATCTACTTTTAAAACATAGTTATAACAGGTTTGACCTGTTTTGTATTCAAAAGTGTGCTGATAATGCAATCTTACTATGTATCAATGTATTTTGTTGACTGCAAGTATTTATCACTCTGTTAATTAAGTCCTGTTAATCGTCTTTTACCAGAGTTGAACCATCTAGAACTTTATAGGTAGTAAAACCTCAGATAGTTAGCAAAAATCAATATTTCACATCATAGTTATACTGTACATCACTCTCCACCCATTTTTGGAAATGTACATAATCATTATATTCATACCATATGCAACCCCCCATGCACCTCAAGTGCCTTATTTTTTTTTATAATAAATATTGCTACTTAATAAAAATGTCAGGAACACTGTTTGTTTGTTGTTTTTTTTGGTTTGCCAGTATGTCAGGTGCACTTATACTTTACTGTACAGTGTACTTACCAAGAAAGTGCTGTGTAACATACGGGTTCAGGGTTAGTACCTAGTTATTATCTAGTTATTGTAATTACTATAGCAAGTACATAGTATGCACATGTGGAATAGAACTGTAAAATATAGTGCTACCCATTTTTTATAAGGCACATTCAGTAAGTGCCAATATTCTACTTAAAGATATAGTCCCGGACTACGTAAACTAAAGTCAATATTTGGCTTCTATGGTTGCTGAGTAATGATATACACAGTAACGGGGTGAAAAGGAGTTTGCCTCATACCTGTCACAATTATGTGTATTTTAGCATTACTAGAATACCACACCAACTCGCATCCAGGACTGTATGTTTTACTGCTTATAATTGTTCTTATACTTTAGATATCACATCACAAATATTCTATCACCAGCTCTGGATTGAGATACCAAAGATATTCTAATGGACAAAAAAGACCATAGTTTAATTGATTTCTCAGGCCCAGGAGATCCGGTAGACTGATACTACACTTACTGTAATAGTTTATTGATGATTCATTCTGAAACAACAGAGTGCTCTTTGTTCAGTGGAAAGTCCACAAGTCCTGTCATTTTGCAAGTACTTTCTAGACTCCATGTCTTAACAGGAACCAAAAGGAAATTGTTTCATATGGTCATGTGTGTGAATTCTTCCAGCACTATCATTATCTTAATCAGTATTTTTGTTTTATTATAAATTGCATGAGATATTTAGAGAATCTATGTTTTGTTAAAATAAAATATAAAATAAAACTGTTATGTTAAGGTATTTTAAAGGAAAATAGGACAAAAATAATACTGATTGAGTTTTTGCTAATTGTAAAATTGTAAAATGCTAATTAGTTTGACTAATTGATGGAAGACTTGCTTGTTCCAAATGGGCAATCATTTGTGTTGTTTCACACTTTTTTTCATTCAGATTTTGATCTGGGATGATCCATGTCTACACTCCTTTATTCTTTTCATTTCTGCATTGTTCTCGCTGACACTTCCTTTTGGGATGCTAGATGAAATTATGCAATGTCATTTAAAAATGAGATAATTACAGCTTCCATTAGAGGCTTTTGACTGTTAGAGCCTCAATACAATACAATAGGATTCTCAGACCAGATCTTCCATTGTTGATGTGTTGACGCAATTAATCTTTTGACTGACGCCCTGAAGTTACATCAGAAGAATGATCTTTTTATTTATTGTTTGTGCCATGTTTCCTAGATACCTTTGCATTTATCCCACAAACACACTCTCTCAATAATTCCATTCTGTGGGTTTTCTGGCATATTCTCTATACTGCAATCCATCCACCAACCACTAAAAAGAGATGACACTTCAAATGAAATCTTTCATATCATCAGACGATCTTTTAAATTTGTCTTTAAAATGCAAACACTGCCATTTGGCGTAAAACTTCCATGAAATCATAACATTGAGTGTGCAATGCAAACCAAGCATAAAGACAATAAACCACATTCATTACAGTAGCAGTATTGTTCTTTCTTGTTGGTGCAGTTCAGAACTGTTCAGAATTCAGAGAAATTGAATTTTGTCCAGTTGATGTGGGAGGCAGGAGGATGCAAGTGAAAAAGGAAATAAAAGAGCTTTTTAAGACGTAGAGTGTGGGAATCTCCTGGCCCAATTGTTATTAGTTTATGGAGTAACAATAGAGAGTTGATCCCAGAGCCTTCTCTCAGACTGGACTTAAGGCAACCTGACACTGTGGGACCAAAAAAGCAAATGCAAACACACACACACACACACACACGTCTTTTCAACAAAGTAAAAAAGAATTATAAGGTACCTATACATTTTTATGAGCAAGCAGACACTTGAGAAATTCCACTTGTAAAGGGATTATACTTTCTGATGAAAATCAAATTATTACATTGAATTTTCCATCTGAAAGTTAAGTTCTTTGTTGTGTTCTGTTTTCATTAACTTATAAATTATAGTTTGCCAATTTAAATGTATGTTATTTATAGTTATTGGAGTAACAGTATTGTAAAAAATTTAACTGTTCTTCTTTGGTCCTTGCGAAGCAGGTTTTCAAGTTTAAGCATCATATTATTGACCAGTTATGCCATAAAAACTTGTGTGCAACAGATGGTTACTGCCTGTACAAGGACAGAATACTATTTAAAAGACTTCAGCAAACAGGGCAGCCGCTGTAACATGTGACATACACAGTGGGATCCAAAAGGCTGAAAACACATCTAACATATATCAAATTCAAAATGTAATTTGCAAATAAAGTTTTGAAAAATGTCAAATAAAAAAAAATTTTAACTTAAAAAGTAAATTGGAAATATTTAACGTTCAACAATATACGTTGATACATTTTTAATAAACAAAAATTAATATGTTGATACTCTATATATAGATATACTGTATGTAGGTAAATACCACATTCGACCGCTCCAGACACGTCGACGTGTCCGCCATCTTGGAACAGTCAGTGTATCGTTACTCATAATAACAATCAATAAGTTTCAAAATGCCACAACATTGCACAGCCCATGGTTGTAAAAACTGCTGAATCTAAATTCCTGACAAAATCAGATAAACGTTCACATGTAAAAATGTGTTAGTTTGTGTTTTTAATATGTATTAACTCAATATCACAGGTTTTTAAACTGTTGTACCTTTTTAAAAGGGTCATATGATGTTGCTAAAAAGAACATTATTTTGTGTATTTGGTGTAATGAAATGTGTTTATGCAGTTTAAGGTTCAAGAAACACATTATTTTCCACACACTGTACATTATTGTTTCTCCTCTAAGCCCCGCCTTTCTGAAAAGCGTAGATTTTTACAAAGCTCATTGGTCGGGGTGGGGCGGCGCCCGGGGCGTCGGGAGGTGTGCTGTGATTGGCCAGCTATCCAGTGCGTTGTGATTAGCCGAATACCTCAAGCGTGTGACGGAAATGTTACACCCCTCACCATACTGTGATGATGCCCTGACCGGCCAGAGCGATGATTCAAAAAAAACATGAAAACCCATTATAAACGAGCATTCGTTTCATCCAGTGGGGACATAATTATGGATTATAATGACTTGTACTGTCTTTTTACACTTTGCGTTGTATCGTGCCACGTAAACATAAAACCATGTTGCATTTGTGATCGGAGCAGACAAACAACAAGCCCTACTCTACACTGCCCACAAAACTCGCTTTAAATATAAAAAATATAAAATTCTTAAATATAAAAAACGTACTTACAGTAGTCAAACAGCAGACCGCAGTATAGTCTACTCTCCCAGTCAGGAAACAGTTCTCCATAAAATGTGTTGCACACATCTGGATATTTGGGTTGAAGTGTTCTGGAACAGTGTTGTATATACAACTTAACCACTGATTTCTAGTCCTGTCCATTTTTGGAAGGCCAAACAAAGTAGTTTCGCTTTCACAACTACACACAGCGCACACCTGGGGCGGCCGTGAGTGATCGGTGGCGGCCAGGAGTGAGCAGAGGCCGGGGGCTAGTGTGAGGAACAGCCGGAGGGCTAGAGTGAGCAGGGGCGGCGGATTCGACTAAGGAGCGGCCGGCGGGCTTGCAGCAACCACATGTGACGACCCCGGGCTGGACTCCGCTTCGTCCACGGTGAAAGCCGATCCGGCGATCCACAGCGCAAAGTTGTTGTATTTCATCAGCGATCAGCACGGATCAGCTCCAGGCATGACGAAGCGATATCGTCCTCTTTTGGAATACCAAACATAGTAGTTTCGCTTTCACAACGAAGCACACGGCGTCTTCACGACATGGCTGCAGCGTAAACAATACTACAGTGAGAATAAATGTTACGCCTTCTTTCTTTGCGTTAACATTTGGGCGGCATTACGCAAATATTCCCACATAGTGACGTAGATATGTGGGGTCGTGTTAGAACGAGCCATTTTAGGTAGGTGTGGGGGGCCGACTCTTTAACTTTTATAAAGAATATCTCTTTGGATTTGAGACTTTAGTCTTTGCAACTTTACAGATCTTCTTTATGCACGAAGAGCTTGTAACACTCCAAAGAGAAAGGAAAAATTGAAATTCGCATCATATGACCCCTTTAAATGTCGTGTTAGTTAATGCCTTCGTCTTGTTGTGTTGTGTTAGTTCAGCCAAATCATCTGCTGAAGTCTATTGCAGATATAGATATTCATACATGCGGATAACTAGGGTTGCTGACACACAGGCAACTTGATCTTGAGTGTTCACAGACATGCTTTGACCATTTCAATGTATGGCAGATGACTTACGTCTAGCATAAATAACTGTTTTCTGTATTGTAATATATATTATTTATTTCTGTGATGGCCATTATTCCAGTCTTCAGCGTCACATGATCCTTCAGAAATCATTCTAATATTCAGATTTGCTGCGCAAGAAACATTTCTAATTATTTATCATAAAACAGTCGTGCTTCTCAATATTTTTGCAGAAACATGACTAAATGTTGGTTAGATTGAGACATGTCGACAGTAACGTTTCGCTTTTCTCACGCAAGGTCATTGTGACTTTGTGTACTGCAGACGGGCGTATCAATGGTGAAAGACTTCAAATTGCATATTTTATTGATAGTGCACAGAAATCGTTTAACTCCTCGTTCTCTGACCCCATTACATTGAAACGTCATTCCCTATCTCACCTGAAGGAATACCAGCATTTCCTGGACCCATATATGGTCACCTCCCACTGAATTCCGTTGCTCACAATTGCGCAACTACCCCCTTAAAGTTATATTCAACATCCTGCTTGATCTCAAAGATGTTTTAATTGACATGGACATACGTCATTTTGTTAGCGCATAAAGCAAACATATGTCTTCATTAACCCTTTGGTTTCCTTGTGATTCATATAACAGTTATTAATATAAGGTCTGTGGGTAGTCAGTTCTTTTCTGTGCATTGATATTTGGTCTTTGTCTTTCTATCAATAGGATCTTTGAAGTCTTTTTTAACAAAAAAGGGTAAACAGTCTGGTTAAAATTTACAGTGGTAAGAAACAGACTGTCTGAAAGTCAGAAAATAAAACTTTTTTTTCTATAGACAAGCAAAGCTTAACAGTTATATTAATAGTCAGGATATATCATAATGTTTAAAACAAACATTCTCTGCTTAATGTCGCGACAAATGCTTTAATTTCAAGATTTACAATCACTCAGATTGTTTGCAACATATTTGTAAAGCTTCAGGTGACCTATATGAAGTCCTTCTGCACTATTGTGATTTTGCCCATTTTGTTTATCCAGGTGTCTCTTTTCAGAACTGCAATGTATGTGAAAAGTTGTCTGTGTCCTTATTGAAATTCACAAGGAACATTGCTCGACCCTTACTAATCTTCACATACTGTATGTACAGTAGTCACTGAGACCTGGACAAAATGATTTCAGTCAAACTAATGACTGCAGACACACGCTGTAAACACTAATGTTAATGTGTACTTAAAACAGTGTAGTTATGTTTACTTTACTATGTGCAAGATAAATAGTTCATCGTAAGGATGACATTAAACAAAGCCAATACTCGTGTATAGACAGTGAACATGGTTATACACACAAAGACAAAACACCAATCAGGATAAAACGCAGTAAATGTGTCACACAAGGACTTCTGGAAGTGTCCTTTACTGTTTTTCACCATAAATTCATGGCTTTTACTGCCAAAAAACATCATTTTGATAACATTTTAAAATTATATATAATGCAACGCTAAACTCGTTTTTTTGCTGTATATGATAAGGTGACTTACAGTTAACCAATTAACGTGTTTACTGTTGCATTTTTACAGTTTTTTTTCTGTAAAATTTAGAGACTTACAGTGTACTATTTGAAACAAAACTGAATAAGCAAAACAAGATAAAAATACTGATTTTTTTGTGTACATATTGTTTTGTTGAAAACAGTTGCTTACCGTTATTGTGATTAGTGTTCCTGTTGGTCAATCTCGCACTTATCCAATCGTTTTTCAGCAGTTAACTTTCTAGCATCCAGTTGTACACAAAGCATGCTAGGAACTAGGAGAAATCCCTGTCCAGTCTGAATAATGCTTAGCTGTTATTGTTCTCAGCCAAATCATCTGAAATCATGAAAAGAAAACAACAGTATGTTAATTGCAAATTTGAGTTGACTGCAACTGGTTAGTCATAATGGAATGGTTAGTTTAACTCATTGTGAAGGCCACATTAGGTGAACCTGAGAATTTAGTTCATAAATATACAAAAAATAAAAATGTTGTCCATATTGAACATGTTAAGTTTGAGATTAATTCTCCTGAAATGATGTTTGGTTCTGTTTTGGTGTCAAAATCCTGTCACTCACTAAGTCAGATTTTAGATTTGACATACATTGTTTTGTATGTGTATGTATTTATATGTAAGAAAGCATGAGGGAGAGAGAGAGAGACATAGAGCTCATGTGCTGCTAATTTTTCTGAATGCTCTCAGTGTACAGACAGCACAAAATCCCAACCGTGAATTATAGGACACTGTAATGCATTTCAACATTATGAGCATTGTGTTTTAGAAAGTGGTCATAGTTTGTATTCATCGGAGGAACAAAAAAAAACAATTTTTCACCTTTTGTCACACTACTCATTCTGTCATTTCACAATGAGAGTCTGGGTGTGTACACGGTTGGTTAGCGCTGCATGGTTTGCTTAGATCAATGCTGATTCTTACCTTATTGAAAAGTACACATTTTAGCTGCAGTGCTGTAATAGGGGAGAACAATCAGGGCCTATTCAGGGCTGAAGGACACCCTCCCTCAGTCAACATTTGGCTCTCAAATCCATAGCCCGGCACCGGCTCTCTGGCCCCCGGAATGCATCAGTTACTTTCAATGCTCAGATATTCATTTACAGAGTTGTTGTGAAGCCATTTTGTGCTGTTGACTGTGAAAATGTACTGAGAGAGGATTTCCAGCAGCAAAAATCAAGATGCTAAATGGTGAATGTTCATGGTAGGATATCTGTCATACCCTCTGACACTGCAATTGGACAAATAAGGCATAAACATGAAGCAAAACTGCATTGAAACGCGATACGAGTGGATACCTGTGTATTGCCCCATAGCACACGTGTTCAGGACTGTGTGTGAGAGAGCTGCTAATGTAATTTGACCTCAGGAAGGTGAGCAATTGCAGGCAGAGCACTAGTAACCACACACTGAAACTCACCGCAATCCATCAACCAATTGCCCATGCAAATTTGATACGAGCCAGGCAAAGACAGGTCTGTTGATTACACAAGCACACATGCCACTCTCAAGGTGCTCGGGCGAGATTCTTTAATAGTTAGTGTACTTAATTCTGCATAAGCACACATTCAGTATCCTAGTGATTCTTTTTCCGAATGTTTTCAGGACACCGGTGATTTTATGTGGCAGATTGTAACTGTTGTAACTGTTTTGCCACTATTGGTTTCAAAATGTTTTAAAAGTTTCTGTATTTACTCTTTAAGTGATTAAATGTTAAGTGATGTTGAATGATTGTTACAGCTGATAAAAGCAATAGTTATATTTGAGTCAAATAATATGAATTTTTTGTGTTTTATTTATTTTATGTTTTATTTTCTCCTGTGGAATACAAGAGGAGATATTTCGAATAATTTTCATGTAGTTCTTTTCAAAATATTCCCTCTTGTGTTGCATAGAAAACAAAAGTATACGTGTTTGAAACAACATGAGGGTGAGTAAAAGACTGCTGTAAGGTTAATTGTTCTTTTAAAATGTGTTTAATATCATGTGAAGACCAGGGTTGGGCAAAAATCTGAATTGAAGTTCATGAGTTGGAATTTGAATTGAATTGGCCCCGCCTAAAAACACTATGAATCTATCTATCTATCTATCTATCTATCTATCTATCTATCTATCTATATATCTATCTATCATCTGTCAAAGTTTGTCTTAACGTGTTTTTATGAACTTTTTCAATAAAAATATCATACATAACAAAACTTTTTGCAATAATCTTTTCATTTTAACTCATCTAAATTTGTCTCCTATAATATTTATACTTATATTTTTTTAAACCGCTATGGTTTCCGGGCCCCCTGAACATCATATTGACCCGCTTGGAATCATCCTAACCTTGGAATCATGATTTAACCTTGCAAATCATACACATATACCCACACAAGTAATACCTTCTTCTTCAAATATGGGTTCACATTATGCAGAGAATTCCATAGAATGCTCTGGAATGTTAAAAGTGATTGATGGACACAGAATACTAAATGTTCTGAACTGTGAGGTGTTGAGTCCTGACAACCAACATTTTGTGGCAAATTATTATAATTAGAGTCTATAACTGACTGTTCTGTCACCAAGGTCCTTCCCTTCCCCACTTTATATGCCCATATCATTCAACATTCACATCAAAAAATAATAAGCCTTTTGTTTTTAAGAAACAGCAGGGTTTTTTTTTTTTTTTTAGAACTCTGTGTGACCTTACCTGGATTTTATATCAAAGTAAGCTTTACTATCCTTTTTGGCATTACATAATGTACGTTATATAATGTGCGCATTACACAATGCATGGCAATTTTTTTGTCATACTGAGCTCAGTGAATCTTTGCATCATGTAACGTTCGTGATGCAGCAACCCCATTTAACCCCAGGAACAGGTGTTTCCACCTTGTCTGACCTCTCTCACAACTACAGTTCCCTCCGAATTGGCCCTAAACAGTGACACCTGCAGTGGCCACATCTATTTTTGACTGACCCCGTCTGTCCTCAGGCTCTTTGATAAAACAGGAGGAATGCAGGCGATCCAGTTCCCGACTCATCACTTTTTCACATCCTTCTTCAACATTGCTGCTTCTAGAAATTCACGGATGAAATGAAATGGCTGCTCTGAACCTGTACATAAAGAGCAAGATAACTGGTTGGTTTGGTACTTCGTGTGAGGCATCTGATGGAAACTGATTGATGCTCTGATTTGTTTCGGCCTGAGATACTCTTCAGACAAAACAATAACAGCTTTCAGGTGAAGTGGGATTTACAGATTTTCAGTTGTAAATTAGTCTGCTTTAATATAATCACTATACGTGGGCATGTTACAATATGCACGAATGTCTTATTTAATGTCTGTGTGGGAGCTATGGAATTACGTTATGATGACTGAGAGAGCCAGACAATGAAGTAATAAAAGATATTTATTTATGCAAGCTGAAAATATGTTGTTTATAGTCAATTCAACTGAAATTATGTTTAATTATGAATCATGTAAAATAAATAATGCAGTATTTAAACCTAAATTAAGTTTACTTGCAACTAGCCAACTGCAATGAAATAGTTAAACATGATGTCTGAGGCAAATCAAAAATACATGAACAAGTTTAGGTTGTTTGCTGGTTTCCCAGCCTGTACGCTGGTCTATAGCTGGGCGATAAAGTGATGTACAAAACCAGCCAATAAACCAGACTCGAGAGTCCTGCTAAGATCATTTAATAGCATGATATGTTGGTTCATAAACAAAACAGGGTTCTCATCACACACACAAAAAGTGAGCAAATAAATAAATTGTTTACAATAAGAAAGCCTCAGTATAATTTTAAAAGAAAGCAACATCTCCATGTTATACGCCTCAGGTGAGCCACGCCTACCTGCTTTGTGATTGGAGAAGGCGCTCTTTCCTTCGCTCTGAATGGCTAACGCAGCTGTCACTCAAGTGCTACGTTTTCACAATGTGATACTTTACAACAGGTAAGGCTACCTGAGTGACACAAGGTGGGTTTTTGGATACACCGCGCGTCTGGATGTAACGACAAGGACGTTTACAATAATCCCGTATGTGTGTATTCGTAAATAAAAATAAGCTCCAAATATAATATCCGATATTTGCATATAGAAATGGCAAGTGTAGGACTGGCCGTTGGCGCTCCGAATCCAGAAGAGAGGGCGGTTTTCACGCAGCTTAAACCCGTGCGGATGTGTAGCGCGGATGGGCCGGAGGACTCGTCTGTGTTTGAGGACGCCAAACCCGCGGTGAGACTAGTAACAAACGCTGTCGAAATGGTTCAGGTATGGCAGGCGCTCTGTGGTGTCTGACTTAAACTGGAAAACAAAAAAATGTCAATGTCAAAACCTATATTATATAAAAAAATATAGGCGCACTTTTAAGAGAAAGCACTTGCTCAGTTACAAAAAATTATCTTTACGAACGGCTTTCTGTAATGCAAGTGTCTGTTTTTTTTAAGTAGCCTATTAAGTATTGTTGATCAAATATTGAAAATATTACAGGCATCGCTATCAAACTGCTTTCGTTGAAGTGTGCATGTTACATCTTCACATAAGGGTCAACTAAACTGCTGTATGTTTGTCTCGCATTGCGTTTACATTTATTAATTTAGCATGATAAGTATGAATAGTTGCTTATGCAGTGTATTATTAGTAGGAGTATTATTATTGCTATTAACACCAAAACGCCATCTCATAGTATTTTTATGTTTTTTTTACATTTCAGTAATTGAAAGAAATCAGAATTAGATTACTTGTGAAGTAAATGTCTTTATTTTATGCAGTAACACATATTTATCTTTAAATTTGCATGTCAGTTTTGCAATAAACACTGACGTCATATTGTCCTGTACATAGTCTATACCTGACTTTATTATGAATATATTATCTCAGATGGATGAGAGATCATTGAAACAACTTTTACTAGGACATTAACACAAGTTCAGGTCTTTAAAACAACCTACATAATAAGAGTCAAATGTGCGCACTGTAAAGTGTACTTGAAAGCGAAGGAATCAAAGAATAGAACCATTTTCTTTTATTACCTTCTTTTTTGTGAGGTACAATAATACACAAATGCTTAGCAACTTCAATGCACAGTTTGAAGTTATGTAGAAAACCATAGTGTCAGTTAAGACTGTGACAGTGTTAGTCAAAAGTTTAAGATTGAGTTTGCCCTAAGAGAAAACTCAGACTAATCCACAGGTTTAGAATTTATTTATAGAATCAGATTTCTCTATAGTTTGCTCTTTGCCTTTGGTCAGACTGCCTTTAAAGTATCACAATGGCCAGTATCTGCTATACATTTCCATGATGTTTTATTTTCTGTTTTAATGATCATATCTGAGTCCACAATGACAACTGAAAATGGTTGGGTAGGGTGACCATACGTGCCATTTTCCCAGGACGCGTCCTGGCCAGGATTTCTATATTGCCTAAAATATCTAGGTTTTGGCTTTGTTTGCGTGTGCAGACCGATCGGTGTATGACATCAAAATACCATACAGACGGTTCCTTATGCTTTCAAAATGCTCTTGAGGTATTTTGATGTCATATACCGATCGGTCTGCACATGCAAACAAAGCCAAAACCTAGATATTTTAGGCAATATAGAAATCCTGGCCAGGACGCGTCCTGGGAAAATGGCACGTATGGTCACCCTATGGTTGGGTCTGAAATGCGAATCGAATGTGCTGTGTTGGATCATATGGCATCCTAACTAGAACACCACTAGTTTATGACTGGCTGAGCCAATGACTGATGACCTTGTTGCACTCCTTCAAAAGTTCGTAAGGCCACAGGGAGCATGTAGGTTGTTGGCTACACTGAAGAAAACAGCCTGGGCCTTCGCATGGTCTCTGTTCCCTCGTTTTCGGTTGGTGACGAGAAGCACATGTCTGACCTCATGACCCCCAGTACTTGTTGGGAAAAGTACCTGCTATTAAAGGAGTCATAATCATAGTCTAAATTAAACTAGATTGCTAAAATAATCCGAAACCAACAAAAGCCATGATTATAAATAAAGATTATCTTAATTACATGATTGATTTGGCACATCTAATCATAAGATATGGCTGAGTCACATCGTCTTGCAGTGTCACGCATCTCTACTGCAGTAATTTACTTTAATTTTCTGTAACAAAACCAGTGGTCATATCCACTGCTGTGAAGAGTTGTCGAGATGGTTACTTCAGTAGTCTTGGTCCTGAAAAGCCAAAACGACTGTTATCTATTTCCCCCAAAGCCATAAAACATAATTTTCGTCTCAAAGGTTTTGTTTTCTCTTGCTGGTGCCCTCGGATGATTTGTGCTGTTATGGCTCCAGTAAACAGACAATAAGCCTATCAGTCTGGTTTTATGAGGATCTGTGGACGAATCTCCATCTTTTTGAATTCCTTTTAGGCCATAAAAGACTATTATTTCAAAGGGAAAGACCTTTTGTGTTGTAATTAGAAAAAAGGTCTTTGGGCTAACAGGGTATTTGGACTCTGAAATAAGCTGCGAAATCTTATGTCGGAGAAACCGTTCGGAAGACAAATATCATGCCGTTTCCAAGGCTTCTGAGCTTCATGTGCTCCTTTACAAATAATAAGACTTTTTTTAATGGATAAGATTAATGTTTAAACGCATTCTTAAAGGGATTTTTCAGCAAAAACTGTACTGATATTCTATCATCATTTACCCACCCTCATGTCATTCTGTGAAAGATAAAAGAAGATATATTTTTTATTAAATTATGTCTTAGTGTGCGTTTTATTTTTTGGTGTTCATGCAGTGAAATGTTGTTTTTAGATCCGATTGACTTTGATTATATGGACAAAACATTCTTTACATTTTTACACTTCGTACAGGTTTGGAACAATATGTGGGTGAGAGAATTGATGGCAGAATTTTCATTTTTGGGTGAACTAACCCTTTAAAGAGTGAATGAGATTCTCAAGAATTTCAGAAAGTGAGCCATATTTTCAACAAATGTCGACACTGAGCAACACGGAAACATCCGGCTTATTTATCTCAAAGATTATTTTTATGCCTAACTCGGCTCCCAGCCGTTATCGGTCCCTAAAATACATAACTTAGCGGTTGTAAATGTTCTCCAATCATTAACTCAATTCTTGGGCCAGGGTTGAGCTGCTGTTCATTCTCCAGTGAACAGAACCGGGTCTCTATAAGGCCAACGGAAGCTGTAGCCAAGGGCACTTGCCTCTCTGCCAGTACCACACAACACAAGGCCTGTTTGTGCCCAGGACTAAGGGCAGGGGCGGTACTCTTGCCAGGTCTGGAGATAAATCGAAAGCTATTTTCCATTAATTACCTGGTTTTAACTTTCCAAAGCTGGCCTGATGGGGATGAAGGTGGAATTGTTGACGTTAATGTTGTGAGAGTACAATTGTCTGTAATAAATGGCTCATCCACAGCGATATGAAAAGCTGCAGAAGCGTCAGCATTCATTGTACATTCCCCGAGAGTACATGACCTCACATGTTGGGGTATGAGTTACCTGAAATGATGAAGATATTTGTACATGAAACCACATCAGTGGGTTGTCAAGGAAATGCATTTTGACAATACATGCCTTATTGTTGACATAGCTGCCACTTCAGACAGCTGGACATTACAGTGCTTTTAAAATAATGCAATAAGGTCAACAATAAAGACAGCTGTGTGTTTTAAGTGAGGTCCAAATGTCTGCAACGACATTAAAAGTTCTATATATATAACTGATATTCTTAGTTCTTGTATAGCCTAGTTCTCTATATATGTAACATTTTAAATCTTTTAGGAATTAAAAAATAAAGATTAGAATTATGTGCTCACATGTATTCAAGGTGTGAATTCCAAATGTTATTCATTTTACTTAATAGTTACACCACAAGTCATTTAATTGAATCTTTTCTTGAAAATGATGTATATATAATTATATTTAAAAAGAATCCTGAAACCAACATGAATACAAAGAGTATGTTTCTAAGAATGTAGCACATGCAGCTTGAGCACTGCTGTCCTTAAAGCAATATGACGACATGCCAAAGTCATTCTAAAATCCATTCATGTATTTTTTTTATCTAATGTGTGTCTTAGAAATATGCAAAATATATGTGCTTTGTTGGTTCGTTTTGGGGGTTATTTTGGTTAGCACATACTGCAGTCATTACAGATTGTTTAAACACTGAACGTTTTGTTCAAGACAGGTATTTAGGCTGTTCAGGTTTTTGCATATGCTAACCATTTCATCATCACACATTTGACTTGCCAATTGACTGGTTTGGTAAATGTGGTTCTTCATTATCGCACAAATGCTCTTATTTATCAGTCTCGGGAGTTTACAGCACCGTTGCACCGTTGCACCTCAATGGCTCTCCAGGGTGCACTCGTTTTTAGAGTTCTATTTTTGTACATTGTTTGTGCCCATATCTCCTCTTGCTATCGCATGTCACTGTTTTGGTTTTGCTTTGTGTTCCAATCCTTCATGGCCGCCACACCTATGAAGTTTCTGTTTACTCTGTACTGCATTGAAGCACTGTGCAGAGCTGCTCCGTTGAACTTGCCTTTGTGTGCAGGGAATGATCTCCCACTGCTTGTACCTGGCGCTGCAATCACAAATCAACTGTGAAAGACATTAACATAGTATATGCTTGCCTGATCTCCTTTTTCAAATAAAATCTTTTAAACCGCTGTGGTGAAGCGAAAAGGGTAAAATGGCAGAGCAGACATTTCAGTTTGACAGCAGCTAATCCAATTAGCAAAGCATGCACAAAACCTGTCAACATGGACTGCATACAGTCACAAATAAAAACATTCAGTGAACTTAATTAAATCGAGAAGAGTCGTTTCCATGCAGTTAAATTAATGCATAATTTGGATTTCAGTTTCGGTTGTGGTCTTGTTTTGCAACTTAAAATTCTTTAGTTATGCCTACTAGATGCAAAGAAAATTCAAATAAATTCTGCAAATAAATTTTTAGGCATTTTGCCAAAATAGAGAGGGCCATTGGCTATATTCTAGCATACAAAAAGTCATAAATAAATAACTTTTATTTATTAAATCGCTAAATTAATTAAACCAAATGTTTATTCTATTTAAATAATATGAAAAACTAAATTTCCCGTCAATTGTACATCTGGTTATGACTGATTAAAATTATTAAAACAAATTTATTTTTAATTAATAACTTCCATTTTACAAATTGAATTTGATTGCACACAATGACATTAAATTTGGATAAAATAATCAATTGAATTAGCAGGAGCAATGTACACTAAAGGTACTGCACTGTATTATAATCATCTTCTGTTTGTTTCAGACACGGATGGAGATGGATAAATATTTGCCCCAAATCACCCCACTGGTTGCCCCAAACATTATGGATAAGAAGTTCCGTCGGGAAAGCGCTTCGGTGGTGGATGAGTATTTTGCAGATGAGAAGCCAGCCCCTTACAGTCTCAACATCAACGTTATCCTGCCCAATACCACACACCTTCGCACGGGCCTTTATCGTCCAAACAAACCTCAGGTGCATCAGATCAAAACTGAGCCAGGGGTGGACTTACCCTGTAGCATTCAGACACTCCCCGAATTCACCTCCGTCTTCAGCGTGCCCCAGACGGTCAACAGCCTCTTTATCAAACCTGACATAAACGTCACAGACGAGCTCCACATCGGCCCTCAGCAGCCGGCGGTCTACCAGATGCCCGTCAGCAGTAGCGACCTTACCACAATGACCTTCTCCCAGAGTCAATCGATGAACGGAATCGGTGCATCTGGCAGGACCATGCTCAACCTGAACACAGTGGCCTTGACGACGCAATCTGGCGAATTTGTCATGCCCGAGCCATTCTACACTTCACCCCAGCCACACAGTTTGCCTCCGTCGCCCCCCAACTCCCAGCCCAGCAGTCCCGAGAACCAGGCAGAGCTCATTACCTCTGTTCCCCCTCCCCCACCATACCAGGCTAGAATTGGAATGAAGGTTGGACAGATGACCCCTCACTCTATGCTAATGGCCCACGGTCAGGGCATCCTCACGGGACCCAGATACAACCGACGGAACAACCCTGAGCTGGAGAAGAGAAGGATTCATCATTGTATCTTCCCAGGTTAGTGGCCATTCCAGTAAATAATTTTGGATTACATGTGCCATGCCATCCTGAAGATGGGCAGAGATTATCAGGGACATTTGTCAACTAACATCTGGGCAATTTTTCTCTGTACCAGGATGCACCAAAGTTTACACAAAGAGCTCTCACTTGAAAGCACACCAAAGGACTCACACTGGTAAGAAATCAAATCAAACTCTAACATAGACACCCTAAAATAAAAATGATATAATTATTTATTCACCCTGATGTAATTTCAACTCTATATGATTTTCTTTCTTCTGCTGAACATGGAGAAAGGGGAAATGAAGGGCTTTTCCATGCAGTTACAAAGAGACTGAGACTTTTCAAGCTTCAAAAACAGTGCAAACTACTTTAACATTAATACCACAGTCTTCTGATGTTATACCATAGCTTTGGGTGAGGAACAAACAAAATGTACTGTATCGTAATCTTGGCCTTCCTGTGTCTGATTTGTGAAGAAACAGTTCCTTTGAATGATTGATACAGTTTGCAAAACCACTTTAGTAAAAAAGTAAACATTTAAAATACATTTATTTCATATAAGTATAGTTCAAATCTATTAACATATTTACTGACATACGTGTGAGACTTACTGATATAAATTTTTTGTCAAATTATTTGGAGTAATTTGAGTACTACTGTGCACAATGAAACCACATTCTCAATGTTATGCCTAAAATGTGTTTTAATATCACCATTGATGGGGATTTTATGATATTTGAACAATATCTTTGAATAATGTCTTTAAATTAAGTATACTTGCAATAGTTCCACTTTAGCACAATCAAATATACTTCAGTGTATCTTTAGTTGGACTTCAGCACTACTTCCGCACAATTAAAGTGCATTAAGTACAAAATTAGTTGTTCCAATTTAGCAGACTTTAAGTATACCAGTTTAGTATACTAAAAGTTCAATTGCAGGGTATTTTTATTAAAGAATAGTTTCACCCAAAATGAAAAGATGTCATATTTATCACCCTATGTCGTCCAACCCCTGTATGAGTTGCTTTCTTATGTTGAACACAAAAGAAGATATTTTGGAGATTGTTGGTAATCAAACAGTTCAAAATATCTTCTTTTGTGTTCAACATAAGAAAGCAACTCATATAGGTTTGGAACAACATGAGGGTGAGTAAATGATGACAGAATTGTCATTTTTGGGTGAACTATCCCTTTAAGTACATAAATATGTAAATGTATTAATATTCTTACTTAACATGAAATAAATGTATTTCAAATACATTTAAGTATATTTATTTTTCACTAGGGACATAAGACAATGATGATTTGTGAAGAATCCAAACTAAGTCGATTCAGAAGTTAAGTCGAAGTTATTCATAGGTCTTCTGAATCTTTTTTTTTTTACTTAATTGTAACTGCATGTAAAAGAATGACAGGTACATTATTCAAACTTTCTCCTTTTGTGTTCTACAGAAGATAGAAAGTCATAGAGGTTTGGAATAATATACGGGCGAGCTAACTATTCTTCTAAAGTTAGAAGCAGTTGTTACTACTTGACCAGTTGCAATGTACCATCAACACAAAAACTACAAATGCTGCAGCAGCTCGCACAGAGATGACAGCCTAAGGACAAGAGATGTAGAAAGACCGAGAACAGGGTGGAGGCAGAGATTAATTGACTCTCTTTTCATGCTTTTATACACATTGTGTCTGCATGCCTGTACAAGCCCTGCATGCTTTCCCGAGGGGGAAATCGCCAAGTGGTGGAGGAAAAACCTGTTCCTCTTGCTTTTTCTGTCTGCGTTCGGGGGGGGGGGGGAGAGCACCGCCGGGAGAAAAGAACTTGGCAGTTTCAGTGTGTTCAGCTCGGCGTAAGATGAAACCCACTGCAATCCCACCACACTTTAGAATGAAACCGAAATCTTCTCTCCCAAGACCAATGGGTGTAATTTTGTTCATATGACGTTAAGCTGATAAAAGCACCTTTTCAGCCTAGTGACCACTTTCTTCATTCTTTTATAATAATTTCGGGGTGGTCACCGAGAATGTAGAGGGATTCCCTGTAGCCTGAGGTATTACTATTGTTGTACTCTCACTTACTGGCACCCTAGAGGTATCTTATTAACTCTTTAAGCTTTGTACAAAACGAATGTTCCCATGTGGTACTTTGTGAAATCAAGTAGATGTTGCAACTGTGCGAAACGTGTTAGCATGGATAAAACTAAAGAATTACTGTGATTTAGGCAATGTGATTACATTAATTTTATCACAGTTAAGGGGAATTTTTAGGCATAAAACCATGGTAAAATCACTGTAAAGCATGGCCTTGTGTGGCTTATTGCACTATGATAAAAGACACTAATATTTAATAAATAGTTAAATGCATTATAATAATTGGGCTGTCAATTAATTTAAAAATATACAAATTACATGATTATCAAAGTAAATTAATTACAGTTATATGTAAATAACTGAGTAAAGCTACCAAATTAAGGTAAATCAAAGACATTAAAATATTTTGGCAAACAAAAGCATAGAATATGTCACATATCACTGTTTTTCATCTCGGACCATAAAAAACGCTATTGTAACTTGATTTGCCAGTTTTTAAAAATGCTTTAATTTTCTATTTTTATATAGGTTATTTTTAAAGTAATGAATTCCACTAAAACATTAAAATTCCCACCCCGCATAAAATCAAATCAAACTAAATTATCCTATTTGGAAAAAGTGAGGTTTAATGAAAATAGCCTGTAGGCTGTTAACAGCAATGCAGCAACTGGCATTTTAATATAGACTATAGAGTAATATCTATAGAATATCCAGTCAGAATTTAGAGTCAGAACTATTGGTAACACTTTATTTTAAGGACCAATTCTCACTATTTACTAGTTGCTCATAAGCATGCATATTACTAGCATATTGGCTGTTTATTAGTTCTTATAAAGCACATATTAATGAATTATTCTGCATGACCATATTTTAGATCCCTTAATCCCTAAACCATCCCTAAATTTAACAACTACTAACTATTAATAAGCAGCAAATTAGGAGTTTGTTCAGGGAAAACTCTTAAGGTTAATAGTGAATATGTGTTCCCTATTCTAAAGTAATACCAAACTATTTTCGGTAGTTTTTGTTGCATTATTTTCCAAACGTGTTGTTATCACGGTAATCTATTAGCGCTCTTACCGGACATTTAATTTCAGAACTGCTGCGATATGTACAACAACCAATTTAATAACATGTTGCCAGATTAATGTTCATATGTTTCAGATAAAACTGAACATGATGCAAAAAGCAACATGTTTTTTTTTTTCTGATGAGCCTGTGTTGTTTCGCTCTCTGTCCATCTGTAAGGTGTGTTTATGTTGTCACAGGTCAGGTGGACATGGTGTGGAGTTGTGTTTCAAAAGATGTTGGGGGTTGGGAATGATCCCGCCGCACTGAAAGCTGTCAAACAACAGTTTAACAGCTCTAGAACATTCTGTGCTGACAGATGAAAGTCAGAACAGGTCGATAATACGTGTCATTTTGATGTCTTCAGGAATTATATGTTCTATTCATGATTAAAAAGTATGTCAGGATGTACTAGATGTGCAATTAAATACAAGCCTGCAAAACTTGTTAGCTTTGTAACTTAAGGAGTAATCTAAGCAGCTAGCTTGGATTATGCTAGTGGCTCTTCGAAAAAAAAATACTTTGCCAGTTTGGTGGAGCATATCTAAACATTCTTTATAGTAGTGTTAATTTTGTCAGCTATTTTCAATTTAGTCTTAGTCCCGTGTTAAAATGTCCTTGTTAGTTTTTATCATATTTAGTCAACCTTATACTATTTAGTTTTAGTCAAGTTTTAGTGGACTAAAAGTCTCAACATTTTAGTCTAGTTTTAGTCCAAGAAAACCTGAAGTATTTTAGTCTAGTTTTAGTCAATGAAAACTTGACATTTTAGCAATAAGATTATTAATTAACCGTGCCGTATTCATTTTGGCAGCCATTTTTTATTTAGTCTTAGTCTGAATCAAATGTACATTTTAGTTATATTTAGACAACCTTGTCCTGTTTTTGTTTAGTCAAGTTTAAGTCAATGAAATGTATGAGCATTTTAGTCACGTTTTAGTCAATGAAATCTTAGTCACATTTTCGGATTCGGTATATGGTTAAAGCAGTGTTTCCCAACCCTGGTCCTGGAGGCACCCCCAACACTGCACATTTTGCATGTCGCCGTTCTCTGACACACCAAGTTCAGGTCTTGGAGTCTCTACTAATGAACTGAATCAGGTGTGTTTGATTAAGGAAACATGCAAAACATGCAGTGCCGGGGTGCCTCCAGGACCAGGGTTGGGAACCACTGAAACTGATCAAAAATTATTTTCTCAAAATTATAATCGTAATGATTGTTGTCATTTGAGAAATTTACTTTTTCATTTCAGGTATTGCACTAAGCACAAATCAATAGAATGTGGGCACATACATGGTGTATTTTACCTCATCTAGTGTACTGATTTATTATAGGCTTTTTATTATATAATTTAATACCAAAGACTTATGCAATCTCTCTGTCTACATTATGAAAACTGCTAAAACAAACGAAAAATATTATAACACTGAAATTCCTAGTAATTCCAAATGGCAATAGCCTATTTATCTATTAAAACAACAGCAGTTGAGTAAGTGCATTTATACAGCAACCACAATCACAAACAATATAGTCGAGATCTCATGACAGAACACAGACAGGCTGAATGAAGCTTTCATTTACATCGCTAAACTCCAGCTTGTTTGTCGCTGTTTTCAGATCATCAGCGGCGGCGTTTCCGCAATGAGGAGCGAGCATGCACATGGTTACCAGATTGCTGAAAATAAGCAAATCACCGGGCAGAAAATTTATGAATTTAACAGTGAAGCTCTGTTTCGGGGATTTAAAATCTTGGTATCTGGCAACCGCACTCATGAGAGCTCGTGTAGTAGAGGCATGTAGTAGTGATGCTACCGATCAGTGATGCTAAGTTATTTGTGTGAAAGCATATTGCCGATTATTACCATATAATTCACTTAAGTTAATGGTGTTTGTGGTCACAGTTTCATTCGCGGATCCTCAGATACGACTGACTGACCAATATTGACTAGCCTACAACATGGATAAGATTCCTAAAAGTTTCACACATTACACACTGATGCACAAACACGGATATGTTCAACATGTCTAAAGTATAAAGAAAGAATAAACCAGTCAAACTCCTTGATTTCGCTTAAGCAACTCTAAATATAATATGCATGCACAATAAACTTTTGTCATATTTATTTACATCACTTGACAGAAAGGTTTTTGCAGGTTTTAATAAAATGTAAATGAATAACAGTCATAGCCGAATAAAATATTCCAGTACGCGCCTCAGGGTCTGCACCGTGCGCAACTCAACACTCAGAAATCTTCGTAAGCCTCTGAAAACTTCGCCCGGCTCAATGGTTCTTGTGAGCATCGGTAATCCTCTGCCAAACTTCGACCAGTTGGTTGAACCGGCGCACTCGGTTCTTTGTGAGTGGACCTGCTACTGCGGCTGTGACATCTCTGCGTCATTTTTCCCAAACCAGAATAAAGTTGATTGTGAATGGCCTCGACCAGTTACTTTTCGTGAGAACGGGCTTCTAAAAAGAACGATTCGGTCAAGAAACGAAAATCCACTAGCATGAGAGCATTCCGCAATACGATTTTTCCGTTTTTGATGTGTGAAAATAAAACGAGGTTGTACACTTTATTTCGTTAGTCCACTTTAGACATTCTATTAACTTTGCAACTACATGTCAACTAGCCGTTAGTAGAGTATTAGTAGACTGTCTGCTTACACTTTAACATTTTCTTTTGAACATTCTACTAACCCTTAAACCTACCCTAAACAGTTACTGGAGTTAGTAGACATGTGTTGCCAATTAATGGAATTATTGGGGTGACATGTAGTTGCACATGTAGTTACAAAGTTACTTATAGTTAATAGAATGTCTAAAGTGGACTATCGAAATAAAGTGTAACCGGAGGTTTTTGGTAAAGTTTTTATCTTTTTGAATACATTTTAGTCAAGTCCTTATTTCATCTACGAAATTGCATGTTGATATAGTCTTAGTTATCGTTTATTGACCTTATTATCGTCTCGTCTCGTCTTAGTCATGGGAAAAAAGATTGTTAACGAACATTTTTCGTCATAGCCTTTGTTAACGAAATTAACACTACTTTACAGGAATGTTACAGAATATATTCTAGAAACCTAACCCTGCGTTCACTACCTAAATCACTACCTAAACAGCTTTCACAATACTTGTGATAATTTTTCGACTAATTGCTTCGAGGGCACTTGGTGCGTTTGTGAAAGCCCTGTATTATCTTAGTAATGGAACTTGTTGCCCACCTTCCTCAAACAGAAGCCATTGATAAAAACCTTACAATTGCCATTTTATGGGTATCCACGCAAGTTTGTGGTGATTATTAGCGATTGTCATTATTGATTAGTATTCCTTGTGGTTTGAAGTGAATACAGGCTAATACTGATTGTTGTTCTTAATATTCTTATGATGGTGAAATAGATGATTAGCAATATTCAACTTCCACATTTGTGTCTTTATAATGATTGTGTGAGCAGTAAAATACTTTAGCGATAACAGATTCACCATTGCCCAACCTCCAGCTAACCAAATAATATCTCTATTGTCTGAAGTGTTTGAAGGGGCACATTAACTTGTTCAAGACCCTGAGCTATTGGAAGCCTTTGCCAGATTAAGAGGACATTTGTTCATCTTCTTTTGAATTCTGGTTTCATGTATAGAAAAAGGGGAGGGATGAGCGCTAAGCTAAAAGCGTCAGAGAGCCAGTCAAAGAGCAAAATTTGTGCTCTCTTCAGTTATTTCTGAGAGCTGTGTAGTTTCACTGTGGTGAAATTAGTAGGTTGAACTGAAACATTGTGTTTCAAAACAACAATTATTGTTTGATGTTATGTGGTTAAACACCTCTTATAGAAAACTAGTGTTTATTGGGAGTATAATCAGAGTCCTAAGTGACAAATGAAAGTTAAAAATGTCTTTGTCGAGTAAATTGTTGAGTCATTGGTTGGTAACTTTATACATTTTGTTAACTCTTTTTTTAAGGAATTTATATTTTTATTCAGGATGCATTAAAGGGATACTCCACCCCAAAATGAAAATTTTGTCATTAATCACTTACCCCCATGTCGTTCCAAACCCGTAAAAGCTTCGTTCGTCTTTGGAACACAATTTAAGATATTCTGGATGAAAACCGGGAGGCTTGTGACTGTCCCATTGACTGCCAAGTAACTTACACTGTCAAGATCCAGAAAAGTATGAAAGAATCGTCAAAATAGTTCATCTGCCATCAATGGTTCAACCGTAATGCTGTGAAGCGGCGAGAATACTTTTTGTACACGAAGAAACAAAAAAAAAAACGACTTTATTCAACAATTCGGCTCCTCTGTGTCTCTCCGCATCACCGAAGCGCCATTTAAGAGAATATCCGCTGAACGCACTGCTTGCGTTCACGAGATTCTCCAAAATGGCGCTACGGTGTGCGGAGAGACACGAGGTACAATTTTGAATAAAGTGTTATTCTGACTATTCTGATGATGTCTGTCATACTTTTCTGGATCTTGACATGTGTAATTACTTGGCGTCAATGTGACATTCCAGAATCCTCCCGGTTTTCATCAAAATATCTTAAATTGTGTTCAGAAAACGAACAAAGCTTTTACGGGTTTGGAACGACATGGGGGTAGATGATTATGACAAAATTTTCATTTTGGGGTGGAGTATCCCTTTAAATTGATTAAAAGTGACAGTGAAGACATAAATCCTGTTCTTTTGAGTTTTTTTAATTTATTAAAGAATCTGAAAAAAATTGTTTTGGCAAAAATATTAGGCAACATGACATCTTAACATTGATAATAATAAGAAATATTTCTTGGACGCCTAATCAGAATGATTTATGATGAATTTTGTGATGCAGACAACTAGTAATGGCTTCTGAAAATGTAGCTTTACATCACAGGAATAAATTCGATTTACAAATATATAAATTATGTTGTGTATTACTGTATATGGATTTTTTTAAGAAACTCGTGGGCGGTAAGAAATATTTATGGATGGTAAAAAAAAAAGGCCCTTCTCATAATAATTCAGGACATGCACAACAACATACCTGTACTAAATAAAGATTTATTTCAAGCATTGAACACAAACCTTACCTATTGTACATGAAAATCGACCGAACAAAAGCTCCTGCTTACATCTGTCAGTCAAACTTTAGTTGTCATGAAATGTTACCAATAAAAAGGCTGGGATTTTAGTTTGACATTTGCTAATGGAACGCATAAAAGATATACAGATACACACAAACATACAGATACAGTGGTAGTTTAGGGTCACATGTGTTGAATGAACATGGCTTTTCAGGATTCAGTGCTGTGGCAAACCTCACAATGTCAGATCTTATCAGCGTGTGTTAAGCACCATGGAAATGACTTCCGTGTTTACACATGGGAGTTGTATTACTCTCTAAACCACAAGCACATACACGTCTAATTCCTCTATAACTGCCATTTAAAAATGTCATGATACACATTGTAACATGTTCAAGCTGGACTTTGTATGAGCCTGTACTTTGAATAAGCCTACTTCATTAAAAAAAATGTTTTGGGGACATTTTCTGTTTGCCAAATGAAAGTATGGAATAATTCTGAATTTTAAATTGTTTACGTTTAAAGTAGTTGCTTTTAAAAGTAATTCTTTTCTATTTGAATATATTGTAAAATGTCATTTATTCCTGTCATGCCAAAGCTGAATTTTCAGCATCATTACTCCAGTCTTCAGTGTCACATGATCCAATCATTCTAATATGCTGATTTGCTGCTCAAGGAATGTTATCAATGTTGCAAATTGCTTTTGCTGCTTAATATTATTACGGAAACCATGATACACTTCCATGAGCTATGGGTTATAGTTGAAAGCAAGAACGAAAGAAAGAAAAGTTTTATTGAGCAAGGATGCATTACATTGATCAAAAGTGACAGTAAATATGAGAAAAAAAATTACTTTCAATGAACTTTCTATTCATCAAAGAATCCTGATTAAAGGTTTCCACAAAAATATTAAGCAGCAAAAACATTTTCAACATAATAATAACCACTGCTCGTAATTGAGCCCCAAATCAATGCATTAGAATGATTTCTGAAGGATCATGTGACACTGAAGACTGGTAATGATGGTGAAAATTCAGCTTTCCATCACAGGAATAAATTACATTGCAACAGAAAACTGATACATAAGTCTGTTTTTAAGGTAAATCAGCACAGTCTTTTTGTTGTGATTTTTCTAGGTGAGAAGCCATACCAGTGCAGTTGGGAAGGATGTGACTGGCGTTTTGCCCGCTCGGACGAACTGACGCGGCATTACCGCAAACACACCGGCGCAAAACCATTCAAATGTGTCGCCTGCAGTCGCTGCTTCTCTCGTTCAGACCACCTGGCACTGCACATGAAGCGCCATCAAAACTAACGAACTTCACATCCTTACTTTTTCATCTTTTATAACAGTTGTTCTAAATATTTCACAGTCAGTTATGTACGAAGATCAAACCAACGACAGCTCTGCCGTACCAGCACTCCAAACGTTTATACTGTCATGAAGAGGACTGGACATCACAACAAAGAGCTCCAGCAGAATGTATACTACTGTACATATGTTTTGTATGTGTGTATGTCTGTAGATTAATGTGAAAAGTTTTATACTTGACCTCCATCCACTTTGTCTGACTAAATTTGAAAATGTTCCTTTGGGACCGTCTTCCTAATAACTTGAAATGTAATGTTTGATTTATTAATTCCAAGGTAATAGTTAATTGTTAATTTTGGATGACAATAACACAATATTTACATGGGATTTCCCCCTCACAAAAAGCTGTTTGCTTTTGGGTAAGATGCTATGATAAAAAAAGGTAGTAACTCTAATGTTTGCTGTTCTCACAGTTGTGCATCCATGGATACAGATCTTTATGAGACTGTTTAAAAAAAGCGCTCAGATCAGTCATCTGTTTGACATTTCGCCTCTTTGAATGCCAGAAAAAAGGCTGATGAATGAGACAAAAGCATTTGAGCATGTGTGCCAAATTTCCAGAAGAATATTAGCTATTCACGTGTATTTCACAAGAGAGTTGATTGTTTTATGCAAACCAAAATGCAGCATGAAATGAAGAAAGTGCATCAATCCCTCACTTTTCCCATGAACAAATTATTCATATTAGTTGTGGACATTGTAGCATTTGCCTTTTGTAATGCCCTTGAGTCCTGTCTTGGGCTCTATGCAGCATAGTGACCGCAGTTTAGAAACGCTTAAAAGTTCTCAAGTTCTCTTTATTTGTGTTCATGTCCTTCGCTTATGAGGGGAACTCTGGTGGATCAAAAAATACTGTACATACTGTAGTTACAGTTAAACTTCTTGTAAATACTTTACTCTTTGAAGATAATTGTTTTTATTATTGCACACTGGCTTTTTTTTTTTTTTTTTTTGGAATGTGGGTGAATTGTGTTTGTAGATCTTGCATAGCCTACTAAGTGATCAGTTTAGCATTTTGTATGTACTTGTTCGTACACAGAATTTTGGAAAATAAAAGAATAATTACATTTCTTGTTGAATAGTTTTTTTGTCATATGCTAACATGATTAGGTCCTAGGATTGTAAATAAAGTCCTTACTGGAATGTCATTTGAATATTGCCTACCTGGTTAATAGGCCTACTTATGTGATGGAAACAGACATTTCAGTGTTAGCCGTCTTATATGAGGAGCAATATTCCTGGAACTATATAAGAAGGTGACTTTTGCTTATGCATCTATATCATGAGACAACTTACCTTAAAACTAGTAAGGTATTGATTGATTATCTTTAGTTTTCAACTGTTGTACCCTGTTGAAAAAAACAGCATATGCTGGTTAGGTATGTTTTGACGCTAGATGCTGGGTTAAGTCTGGGCATTTTCTGGTTTTTTGCTGGTTTTTGCTGGTTTTTTGCTGGTTTTTGCTGGTTTTTTTGCTGGTTTATGCTGGTCCTTTGCTGGTTTTTGCTGGTCCTTTGCTGGTTTTTGCTGGTTTAAGCTGGTCCTTTGCTGTTTATGCTGGTCCTTTGCTGGTTTTAGCTGGTCCTTTGCTGGTTTTAGCTGGTCCTTTGCTGGTTTAAGATGGTCCTTTGCTGGTTTATGCTGGTCCTTTTGCTGGTTTATGCTGGTCTTTTGCTGGTTTTAGCTGGTCCTTTGCTGGTTTATGCTGGTCCTTTTGCTGGTTTATGCTGGTCCTTTTGCTGGTTTTTGCTGGTCTTTTGCTGGTTTATGCTGGTCCTTTTGCTGGTCAGGTGCTGGTTTATGCTGGTCCTTTTGCTGGTTTATGCTGGTCATGTGCTGGCAAAGGACCAGCATAAATCAGCAAAAGGACCAGCATAAACCAGCAAATGACCAGCTTAAACCAGTAAAGGACCAGTTTAAACCAGCATCCCAGCGTCAAAACATACCTAACCAGCATATGCTGTTTTTTTTTCAACAGGGTAGTTAATTATTGTTAATTGACCTTGACATAACTGCTGAGGGAATAGGCCTAGGCTATATAACGAAGTGTTTTTACATTGTTTATAAATAGCATAAAGGCAAAACATGTTTCCAGAATTCGCCAAATTTTGTATTAAACAGACACGCCTGTTTTGTTAAGTATTAACTTTCAAACTTATATTGTTAAACGTTGTATTGTTAAAACAGTGAGTCACCTTGTAAAAAAAACAAATCTTACTAACAATTGCAGTTAGCAAAGGACTAAAATTGGGTGGGGAACAACTTTTAGCTGAAAGTGATACTAATTACAGTCTGACAAGATCATTTACTGAATGAAATCCAGCCTGCAATAACAGACGATGACTTATGAGGGGAACACCCATTTTACTATAGTACAGCATGTGTTCTGTGGAAATGAAAATATGTAAACCATTTAAAAAACATAGTGAGCGCTACTGCTCTGAAGAAAACGAAAACTCTTGAGAATATGTTTAAAACCTCGCTCATTCCTGAGGTGTTAACTGTGCTTAACGCAGTCAGCGCGAATCCAGTTCGAACTTGCCCTGCTTCTTTCACCGCTTGATAGAAATAAAGCTGGTCAGACAGTCTTTCACATGTCTTTTAAAAATCAATTATATGTCAGATGGGTTAAATGTCATTTGTTCGACTTTTGTTTGCTGAAATTGCTGTAAAGAACGATCAATAAATGCGCATCGCTTGTATCTCAGTCAGGGTCGGTGTTAATCATTATTGCACAAGTTGAGAAGTGAGTGTCATAAAGATTGTGGTTTGACCATAATTTATGCCCCCAGACACTGGGGTAATATAATTTCAGGAACAAACAAAGGGCTAGCACCACTTAATATGAACTTTAAAGTCCTGACCGAGTTACAACGTTGGACTTTGACTTCAATGGTTAGACCGTGCCGGGCAATTTTATTGACAAAATGATAAAATATTTCACCATAATACATATTTACCTACTTGAGACACCTAAAAGAGGACACTGCCATTTTGCACTATCACACAGTGCTTTGATATAAACTACATGTGCACCACTAGAGGGCGCCAGACGAAAGACCGCTGCTGCAGCTGAACCTGAAACAACAGCAGGATCAGAATCGCACTGCCGCCACATGGTTGCACAGCAGACACTGAACACCGAATTGTTTTATTTGGATCATTTATGCGTTTGAACAAAATGAGATTAATACCAGCGTGAGAGACGTGATTTTATCAAGTAGGACATATTCCTGTAGGAATATTCATGTCAAAAAAGTGGCAAGCCAGAAATAAGTTAGTTGATACTAGAACACATCCTACTAGGATAGTGATCTTAATGAAATTAGTCAGGGGTTTTTTTATCAGTTACAAAACAATTAGACAAAATAGACTGTACCTGAATTATAATACACAACACATCTTGTTGCACCAAAAACATTTTATTCTATAAAAGGAGTGGGTAATCACAACTGTACAGGGGAAACTGACTTTTAACACCATTTCTCACAGTATCAAAAAGCTTGCATTTTCCTCGCTGATCTTTACACACTTGTTCTGTACAAATACAAAAGAAATAACATTAATTACTTGTTTTGTTATAATGATAACTGCATTGCACTGAGTAATATAGTACTGGCCCATAAGTTACTGCATTCAATATAAAATACCTATGATTCTGAAAGTTTAAAAGAGAATTTAATGATAATCACACTTGCACACATACACTCACACGAAACCCAAACTCTTTCATGAGTCGAGCACAAGGTCGCACATTATTTTAAACAAATCAGATACAAGTGATGAATGCAAACGTGCTCAGATAGACGAGGATGTCACAAATTTCAGTCGTGGGCACTTAAACATTGATAAGAGGCTGACTCCTAATGTTACGCCAACCTGGATTAGAATAATGTCTATTTAGGATGATATGAAGATATGTTTTTTACCATCATGTCTTGTACTAATTGGAAATAGGCCATGCATGTGCTACGAATGGCCATGGTTTCATGGATTTCATGTGGATTATCAGTGCTTATAGGCCACGTCTGTCAGGGCATCGACGCTTTGACATGCTCACCAACTTCAAAAAAAAAAAAAAAAAAACTACTCTCCATGCAACACTTTTGGGGTGTACAACACATAGGGGACTCATTTCAAAGGATTTTTTTAAAAAAAAAAAGAAAGAAAAAATTACATTTCAAAGAAACAACAAAAAGAAAAAAAAACGAGTATTTCACATTATCTAGTCAGTGTTAAAAATAGAAATCCACCCGTTACATTTATTCAAGAACTTTGTAGATTATATACAGTATGTACATTAACTCTTTAATTATTCATTGTCTGTATGACTATGAACAGTTCAAAAAAAGAAAGGACCGCAATCAAATGCATATACTCTTCTAGAAAGATGTGCTTAGTAACGTTTTTGAGTTGAAGCGAGAGAACGATACAAAATCTTACAAATGCATTGCTCTCTGAAGGTCGTGCAGCTGTTGCAGATATGCACTTAACTCTCAAAGGCTGGAATCGAACAAGCGTTGCTTCTGAAAAAAGGTTTGATGCACACTTAATCAGCTGCTAGCGATTTAAATTATGACCATGGCTATGAGTGCTAGCTAGAGGGAAGAAATGTGTCAAAGATACCCTCTCCTCAGATTTATGTGGACTGTGCCCAACATTTTCTTGACACTAATGTCAAGTAACATCAACAGCATTTGGGGGAAAGGGGGAAAGGAGGGGGGTGTTGAGGGGTAGTTTTGCATATCATGCATATCAGGGCAGGAGCTGTTAAGACATGTTTTGTCACTGTGAACTAGGTGCAAATAGGGATTTTCAGGGTGCCTCAAAAAATAGGAGTCCCAGTATCGAACCCTGAGGAACTCCGAAAACCTGTTTACTTCAATTAAGGCTCTGATGGGCTAGAAGAAAGAATGCATCTAGACATCTCTACTATTATATCTCTGATTATGTCTTCTTTACAAATATGCAAACAAGTGTGCTTATACACAGACACACACACACACACGCACACACACATATCCCAATTTAGTAAGCTCCCCCTTACCCTGCTTCTTTTTTCAAACTTTTTCACAGCCTTAAGAAATAATATCTGAAGGTTAGATAAAGATAAAGAACACCTTTTGATGGGTGTTAATTCTGTTAGACGCCATTAATCAAGAAAATACTGTTTTTTGTGCCAAACTATTTTTGGGAAGATGCTTAGACAACACATACTAATAAAGAAAAAACAAGTAAAAAAATTCACAGTCTTGTCAGCCCCCTGCCTCTACTTCTCATTTGGGTTAGGGTAGATATCAGAAAAGGACCCCAACTAATTTTTTAAAAGAAAAAAACAAGCAAACACTAAAAGAGGGCATGGTACATCTCCATGGTACGTCTTTACAATGCACTCTACACCAATTTTCATCCACACAGAAACGTACAGACTCTAAAATGCATGTAGAGCGTGTGTGTATACAAATTTAGTACAACAAAAAGTGGATAAGATGTAAGAATTCAACAAGGCAGTTGTAGATGCATTTCCAACCCACCCATCTCATTAAAATGATCAAATTTATTACATAATTCTACCTTCTCCTCACCATCTTGCATAAAATCCTTTACTTTCTCATATTTTTCTGTACTTGTTTTAAAAGAATCATCACAATAAGAGGTACCTTCCCCAGTCATCATTCTAGGTTATAGTTATAGCAGTGCTGCGTGCAGTTTGCCTTTCTTGTAGTCCCTTCAAGTAACGGCTAATGATCAGGCATTGAGATGGTGGTGGAGGTCACCAGTGGACGGGTGGTTTGTGGCTTCTGGAAGCATGGCAGAAAACTGCAGCCATGTTCTGACCAGTGGGGGTCACCAATATGGTCGTGTCACCCCTTATACCTCCATATTTAACACATATGTTCACATCTGGAGAATGGGGAGGTGACGTCAACAGCATTTGGAACCCCCGGATGGGTGTGCATGTCTCCTGAGGAGCAGGCAGGGAGGTGAGGGCTGGGGAGCAAGGGGCACGAAGAGTTTCACATCATGACGTGGCGCCGTCGGTGAAGTGCCAGGTGGTCAGAGCGGGAGAAGCTACGGTCGCAGTCGGTGCAGCGAAAGGGTTTGATGCCGGTGTGCTTGCGAAAGTGCCGCGTCAGCTCGTCCGAGCGGGCAAAGCGCCAGGTACAGCCCTCCCATGTGCACTGGTATGGCTTTTCACCTGTCAATCAACATATACATTTTATATTTACACACATTTATTTGAGCTGGATGATGACATCACTGCTTTATAGGTTAATTAAACTCATTCCATTAACGATGGAAAGTTACCGAACTTACTGGATCAACAACAAACAGATTTCAACTCAATAATGACTGTTTACTAATATCTTTTTAGTGCTGCTTTACAGCAGAACTGAATTCTGTTTGCATCACTGAATCACTATTTTCTTTGTTTATCACTGTAAAGCTGCCTTGAAACAATCTGTATTGTATAAAGCACTATATAAAGCTGACGTGACTTTACATATACAAGGAAAAGGGTATACCTGTGTGTATTCTGCGATGGGCTTTTAGATGCGAGCTCTTGGTGTAGACTTTGTTGCAGCCGTCATAATCGCACATGTGTACGCGCCTTCTCTTCATGTCTGGTGAGTCAGGGTCAACTTGGATGTCCACATCTGTATTCATACTGAGAACAAAACAGGTTTTAGTTATTAGGGTGTGGCGACTAGTTCAAGTCATACGTAAACCTATCCGATAATCTAAAGATTAAGGGAGCATTTGTGCATGTGAAGGCAGGTACAAACATCTTCATGAGTAAAATTGATTAATCTAGCAAACATCCTTGGGATTACAGTGATCAAATTAGACGATACAATAAAACCATACAATAAAAACTTGCATTGCAAAACTCTTAAAGGTGAAGCGTGGCATTTCTGCACCACTAATGGCACCAAACACGAAAACTGTTTTCAAAAAAGTTTCATGGACATTCCTCACGAGAATCTGGAGGTTAAGCCTACACGGCCTTACATTTTATTAATTTATGTAACATTATAAGGTAGTGTCTTTGACAATACTAATAAAAAACCACAAATGCCAATAAAAAGATTTTGGTACCTTTAACTACATATGAGTTTAAAATGTTAATGTTGTGTTCATTTAGTAAAATGCAGTAAATAGTCAATGTCCTCATTTCTTTTTTTTTGAATGAGTGCTGATTTAGCAGTAAAAAAAAAAAAACTGTATGTGTGCTTTGTAACAATTTTATATCGATATCACTTCTATTTCATGGGGAAGATCACCTTTTTAAATGTTTTGAGCGCAAATGTAAAAATACTGATATATCAAATATTGTAACATATATATATTAGAAAACTGAAAATGTTTAGCTATATCACCAAGCCCTGAGAAACCTGTTTGGAAACGACCATTATTTTATTTGCAATTCAGTTTAAATGACACATTGCTTAGCTTATATTTGGCTTATTTTAATTTTTACTATGTTACATAAAAACCTTTTAAAAGCGCAATGGCATTTATTTATTTTAGTGCGCAGAATGCCAGATAGCAAAACTGACATCTGTTTTAAAAACCCTACTGATTTTAAATGATAAAACCAATAAAATCAAATATAAGCCTCTAATGACTATGCATACACATAATAATCTGGCAGTGTAAAAACGCTACTTAAAATGATACTGGGGCATCACAGAAGTATGAGTAATATATAGCACCATGACAGGACCCCTGGTGCAACCATCCCAACTGGCCACCAGGTAGGGCTGAAGGGGATGTATGTGTATCTAAATTCCATACAGCTGGAGAGCTTCCAGTTCAATGCCGATCTCTCTCCCTTTCCCTTCCCTCTCCAATCCCCCCTCCCCCTGCGATGTTTTTTTCAGCCCGTGTCTCTCTCTCTCCCCTCCTTTCCTTCCTCTCTCTTTCTCTTTCTCAGCCTCTTCCTTTCCCCTCCCTGGCTGCAAACCAGTTCACTCCCTTTCCCCTCTTTCTCCCAACTCATTTCCATCGAATTTTCTCTCTCCCAGCAATCATCTGACTGCATGCCCGAACAATTATACACACACCGGCAAAAGACCTTCTTGTTCTCCATCCTACCCCATTACCCTACCACTTCTGTCTGTCCTTCTTTGCATTTTACTCCCGCTTTCAAAGGTGTGACGACATTGCAAGTTATGTAACATTGTTTACACCCAGTTTAGAGAGAACCCTGCCCAGCAACACGCACACACACACACCCAACAGAAGAGGATGCATCCAGCTTATAATCAACGCAAAAAGAGCCATGGGCCTCCAGTGTGCTGAAGGTTACATAATCGTCCAGAGGAGTGGTGCAGTGATGCCATTAGACCAGGAGGCCAGACGCTCTACCATATACATATTCCAACAATGAGATATACAGATGTATATGGATATGCAGACACACTCTCTCTCACCTGGGTTCCATCCCTTGTGTGCTGAAAGAGGCCGATCCAGACTCCGTGCCGCTCTCAGCATCACTTTCAGACTGATACTCGACTGGAGAGGTTGAGCCAGGCTTTATACTCACTAGAATGAAAAAAAAAAACCACAAAAAAAAAAACCAGAGACATTTGAGTGAAATTATCAATTGAAATATTAACATGAATTTCAGCTTTTTAAGTATGTCATCCTTTATTTCTATTAATATTATTATTCTGAATTTGTTTTTTATATTTTCTGTTTTTCAATTTATTTCATTTTATTTTTAAAAGTCCTCGCCTTTTTGTCTTTTTCAGATTTATTAAAACTTTTTTTTAATATGTCTATATAGTTTTTATTATTTTTTATTCCAGTTTTAGTTACTTTAGTACATCAAGTTAAACTAAATGAAAATGAAAAATGTTGCCTTTGCAACTAGCTCACATGAAATCATTTTATTTCATATTATTTATTGACTTTTTTTCAAATACTATTTTTCTGTTTAAATTAATTATCCTAGATATATATATATTAACTAACAAGACCATTTCTGTAAAATACATAATATGCTAAATCTAACTGCATGTTGTCACAAGAACAATATAAGCTGTTTTAAGCTGTATGCAAAAAAGTCATTAGTTCGGCAATCGGTTGGACTTTACTGGTCACAATGTATTGTTTTGATCCAATAAAAGAATCATTATGTTTAGAAATTGGATTCAATAGTGTTGTGGTGCCACTAGAGCAATTCTGTATGCATGTAAGAATGCACATCATTAACAGAGCTGACGTATATTTTTGGTTCCAAACTTCTAATACTGTTTTTATTAAATGGTAGTGGTTTTGAATACTTTTAAGAGCTGATTTTATTTTTTATTTTTTAAGAGCAGACCCTACCAATGAGCAGTTTTTGTTAAATATCATTTATACAAAGGAGTTCACGTGATCAATGCCACAAATTTGCAGGTTGAAATTTGTTTTTAAATCCCAGATCTGTGGTCTCATGCTTTAGAACCCCACTGTATATGTTGTTCTGCTCATATGTAATGATTGTTTAAAAAGCCTCGCACTGAAATAAGGTGCAAGTAGAGCACTGGGTCCATTTCTCAAACAAGCCAATAAATCAAATACAGAAAGGCCTTCCTGCCTAAAGTTTAATTCAAACAACATCACTTCCAGGACCTAATATGATTCAGACCATTATTATAAATTTGCAAGAAGTCTTCTTTGTGGTTTTTTTTTTGGCATCCAGACAGTTCACAAGTCCACAGGACAAAGAAAAAGAGAGAAAAAATATTACAAGTTAAATACATGCTCCATATTGACACAGGGTGTGGATAATTAAGTACTGGCCTGAGATCTCTGGACGTGACCTTTAACCCGCCACAGAGGAGATGATTTGTAGAAGCCCCAGAGAGAGAGAGTATTCAAAGATTACCTTCTAAATGAAGGGGGGAGGGTGCTGCCCATTCATTAATTGTCTCCTCCCCAAACCCAACTGCCCCACATTACTCAAAAAACCCATATACAGAGATAATTCTTCATATACAGCCTCTCACTAGAGACAATTTGGGGTGCTATGGACCTGTTCAATAAAGCACACTGCGTCCTCCAACTTGGTAGTTTTCCCATAAAATGAGTCCAAAAGAAACTGATCTACTTTACGGTCTCTTTGAAGATGGTCCCCACCCAAATAACACAATTCACTGACCTTCATAATGTGTCCATTACATTCAACTGGGTTTCACGGAGCTACATATAAAGTTAATAACCGAGAAAAAAAAAACAGCCAAGCACAACTCCTCCCTGAGTTCAGACGTTGGGGTTGTATTAGTGTGTTAAACAAGCATTAGTGTTTCTCCATAGTTTTATTTGGGTGGGGTTCCCCTATTAAAAAACATTCAGCACATTTCATTCAGCATAGTTTTGTGTTTTAATGTTCTTATTACGGTCCAAGACCTGCATGGTGTTTTTCAGGGGAGGTTGAAAGCCGTGAGATTAAAAGGGCAATGAGAAGAAAAAGACTCAAGTGGACCGAACCATTTCACTCTGAAGAGGGGTGACGCATGGAAAGATCCAAGTTTTTGGGAAGAAAATTGAAGTCTTAAACCTAAATATTGATGGTTGATCTCTCAAAAATGTATCACAGTAACCACAGTTTCGTCTTGGGACAAATTATGCACCAAAGTTTAATACTTTGGTTTCGAAATTTCAACAAACCCCTAAAACTGAGAAATAATAATAGTGCCTAGCAAGACCACTAATAACCACTATAACTATGGTATTTGTGGGAAACTATGCTACTACGGTTAAGTTTTATCATTTGTCCTGCTTAAAAGTTAAACATCTTGTCAAAAGCTGATGAAATATGTTTGTTTAAAACGAAAAGGCTTCAGAAACCTAAAAAAAAAAAAGGAACACTTTCTATGAAGCCCGTATTTATAATACATTATAAGGGTATTCTTAAGGCATTATAATGAATGCATAATGCATAAATGTATAATATGTTATATCAACTCATGAATAATCACAACAACAGTTATAATACATCATAATACTTTGTCTTATTTGTGGTTATAGCTTTTAAGAGTATGATGATTTATAACACAATGAACACGTTGAATCCACTTTTACAATGGATTATATTTCTCATAGTTATAATGTATTATAAGTCTCATATATTGCCATTTTTCTTATGCTACTTAAAGCAATCAATATCCACTTATAAGTAGTAATAATAATAATAATAATATTTTTTTCTCTCAAACAGCCATATGATCACATATCAGATCGGATGAATGTGTAATATGATACATTTGCTTTGTACTATTTTTATTGTAATATCAGTTTGATTATTTTGATGGTACCCTTTAAACAGCTGTTGATAAGTGACTCTGCAACTACATATCAACTAGCTGTCATTAGAGTATTAGTATGTCTGCTACTGTAAATATTTGCTAACACTTTATTTTGATGGTCAATCAACAGATAAACTGACTATAAGCGTCATTGCAAGTACGTCAACTTATTCTACCATTCTTGAGCATACTACTACTCTAATGAGAGTTAGTTGGCATGTAGTTGCAAAGTTGCTTATAGTCGATTGATTAAGGGGACCATCAAAATTGTAACCATATAAAACTTTGCATTTTTTTCAGTTGGAGTATTAAGCTCACATCAATTAATTAACATTACCTCCACAGGAAACACTCAAATAACACTCAACATCTAATCACTCACAAGCTGTAGTAAGATACTGTGTGGATCTTAAATAAACAATGTCAAGATAGTCCATTATAAATGTAAAAAATAGATTTTATATGGTGTTTATTGTGTGTTATAAATAATCATACTCTTAAACTTATAACCACAAATACGTAAGTATTATGATGTGTTGTTATGATTATTCATGAGTTGATATAACATATTATACGTTTTTTATACTGCATTACGCATTCATTATAATGCCTTAAGAATACCCTTATAATGTATTATAAATACGGGCTTCATAGAAAGTGTTACCAAAAAAACTTTTCATGAGTGAAACTGTAACAGCGTGTACATTTTACGAAGCAATTTCTATTTAATAACAGCTTTTTAATAAAGACTGGTAAGATTTGCTTTATTATCTCCTTAAATTAAAAGTTTAAGCTTGCATCTGCCTCGCCCTGAAATCATCTTTTGTGTCTTTTATATGCACGTCCACATGTGTGGGATGAAGCAGCATCTGTATGCTGATAACTAAATGGCAATGGCACGAAACTTCAAGAGGGCGAGACCAAGGGTGTGACTGCCTAAAGGAAACGGGCGGACAGATGATCAGCAGTGCCATATGAAGTTTCAAAAAGAGGAGACGAGATCCATCCCAGGCTCATATTTGCATTCTTGCTTTTCAATGGCACTTCACGCATGCCTACAAGAACAGTTCTACTTGATTTCATTCGATTGAATATGGATGGGGATTGTAAAGTAATTAATGATTTTGCTTCTATTCCATTTAATGATTCGGGTTCCTTAATGAGACTTTTAGTAGCTTTGAGGAAGAAAGAATAGACAATATTTGGAAAATAAGACTTAGTGCATTTACTGCTCTTACAGTAGCTGTCAAATGATGAGATTAATCCTTTCAGATTTCAACAAAACGGTTATAATGAGAGCTGTCGAAGTTAATGATGCAAGTAAATGAGTTTAAACGCATTAAAAGATTCATACAATTTAACACTACAAATGCTGAATTCGGTTTATAAAAACTGATCTTGGACCTTCAAAAATGATTAGAACTGATCTTAACATGTAAGATAAAGTGTACAGAAAGTTTTATCATTGAATTCAAGCAGATTTGTACTTCCATGTGAGAAACAAGTAAAGAATGTTGTTGCATATATCTTCCTCTGTTCAGTTCAATTATAAACGTGCTTAAATTACCAAGCCTAATGACAGAATACAGTACCGTTCAAATGTTCGGGGTCAGTAGGACTTTTTTCATGGTTTTGAAATAAGTACCTTATGCTCATTAATGCAACATTTATTTGATCAAAAATAATAAAATAAAAAAACTGAAATATCAGTAAAATTTTAAATAACTGTTTTCTATCTGAACACATTTTAAATTGTAATTCATTTTCCATTCTTTATTGCTCCATGATCCTTTAAAAATCTTTCTAATATGCTGATTTTGTGATCGAGAAACATTTCTTATCATAATTAATGTTGAAAATGGCTGGGCCGCAAAAGATTTTTTTCAGGATTCTTTGATTGACAGAAAGTTCAGAAGAGCACTGATTTAAAACAGAAATAGACATTTGATCAATTTTAATGCATCCTTGGTGTACAAGTATTTTATCTTACCGTTTCTTTCACATCCTGCTTGCTGTAGGCACTAATTATTTAACATATTAAAATAAAAAAATAAAAAATTGAATAATGTACTATATTATTCAATAATAGTGAATAAATGTATAAAGAAAGATAAAAAATATTTACATTTTTAAACTGGCATTTTAAAGCTTATTATTATTTATATTGTTGTTTGCTTTGTTTTTTGTTAAAAATAAATTTTTAAAAGAGCTTTTTAAAGTTAGCTTATTTTAAACCATTAATGGGCATATAAATAAAACAAAATAAACATTTCTTGTTTCAAACTCACAGTCCATTCACACACATGCTACGCTCTAGAAACGTTAATGGAACCGAACTACTAGAAAAACATATGTTGTAAAAATGAAAGCGGTTCTGAGTAAGAACAGGTTCATGATTTCCCAACCCTACTATTATGTAGATTTATGAGGTTGTGGAAGCTCATTCTAGTGCTACAGCTGAGCATGTGCCATATTACCTGACCCCTCCGACCGGCCGTCGCTTCCGATGAGAGGTACTGTGATGGCGGCGGTAGCCACTCCGTCTGTGGCTACGGTTGTGTAGACCACCGGTAAGGACTGCACCACCACTGGGATGGTCTGCAGCTGCCCCATTTTACTGGGCATGTTCACGGAGGGTATGGTGTGGATGACATGCAGGATCTGCTGACCTCCGACCCCTTGCGTGGACGCCAGGATGGAGCCCGGCGACAGCACCGCCGGGATGGTGGCCCTCGCCATAATGTTCTGAGGAGGCAGGTTCGCAGGGGTGGAGGTTGCCATGGCTACCGGAAAGGAGGGGCGGGGCTTGTTGAGGGACAGGTCCACGGGTTCCGTCTGGTCGTCATCGTTGTGTTGGGTGCTGATGTCACGGAGCGGAGGAGGCGAGGATTTGATTTTGAGGTCTGTAGGCTCGGGACAATCATCTAACGGCTCTTGTTTCTGTACAAGCACAAAAATAGAAGCAAACTGTGAGGAAAACTAGGGTATAAGGGAGATAAGGAACGAATATGGAAGAGCAAACGAGGCGAGGAAGGAGATTACGAAGGACAGAAAGGAAAGGGAGGGTACAGAGCGCTCATGCTCAGCTGTGCAGCAGCTCCACAAAACACAGGAACAATGGCTGGCCAGATTGGGCCTCCGCGCTGCAGAAGAGAAGGCCTAAACCTGGCATGAGTCCAGCTTAACACAGCCAAGCCCAGACACACACATTTATACACACATACACAAAGATCTGTGTGTCCCTCTGCAGTGAGACTTCTAAGTAGTCTTAAGGCCTGTGTGTTTATGCTTTCTGTGAGGTAATAAAACAAATGAAAAGTTTGAAACTAATTCCTGAATGACACTTCGTGCAAACAGAGAGGTTGGTGTGTTTTCAGCATCAGCAAGGGAACACTGAACTTAAAACGTTAAACTTGTGCTGCCTATCCGTGCAAAACTCATTTCCATGATGATAGGATGTTGTGGGTGGTTGTCAGGGTGTTGTTATGTGGTTGATAACGTGTTCTGAGTGGTTTTTAGCACATTGCTTAGCAGTTGTTGGGTCTCTAGTTTCATTCTTCAATGCAAGCCTATGGGATTCTAAGGATGTAAAAACACTATTCAGACTATTCGAAATTTATTTTTCTTTCACATCCTGCTTGCTGTAGCCACCAATTAAAATATTTAAAATATTTTTCCCAATGATGGCAGTCTACATTTTAAACTGGCATTTTAAAGCTTTTGGCAAAGTATTCAACAACAAAATTACTTTTCTCTGAATACACAATCATAGGTATTAAGTATTTATAGTGATGCCCGCATTAATAATAAAGTTTAAGTCAATTTGTTGTAATGAGATCTTTCAACTTGAAGCTGAACTTTCCAATTCACATGCTTAAATGACGTCATCAAAAACATAATATTACATTTTCAGCAGGGCAAATTCTCATGACGTCAAACAATAAAGTAAAAAAACAAAGGGAAGACAGGTACAGACAGAAGTAATACAGCAGAGTTGTGTAACTGGAGGGGCTGTGAGGAAACAAGTGAGAGAAAACGAGAGCGAGTGGGCCGGGGTGGGAGCGAAACACAGAGAATAAGGGGAGAGTGGGTGGGAAAGGCCTCCGGTTGTCAAGGAAACTGGGAGGTATATCAGCTGACTCATTTTCCCTCTCTCTCTCGATCCCGCCCACCTCTCTCTCTCAGTCTCTCTATAGCTCTCCACCCTGCCACCTCACTCTCTCTGCATCCCCACCCTTCATCCACTCTACCGTTCTCATCTTCTTGAGTTGTTTTCCATTGCTCAAATCTCAAAGAAATCACGTAAAGATGTAGCGCTGGTGTCGGGAGAACGACGTCGATAAGTGACCCAATTATCACTATCATGCTGTGTGGGATGTTAATTGAGTGTGTTCAATATCTATTAGCAGTTGTAGGAAACTTGCGGCAGCAAGTGAGTGTTGAGAGAAGGACGAGCCTTGTGGCGGTCATTATCAAAACCAATTGTGTTTAATCTGTGAGATCTTTTACAACAACATTCATATTAGCTATACATATGGGTTGTGTTAATTAGATGCAAACAAAAACAAATTGTGAGAAACAAACAGGTTTCTTCACAAATCAACACCATAGTCACCAAATTATTGACTACAGCCGACTGCAAACTAACACGAGAGGAATTAGCTGTCTATATCATCAGTTATCAATAGTATATATTCGTCTTTTAAAAGGAGAAACCGAAACAAGGATATAAGAGATATACGTAGATATACTAAACATAAACAAAGCAGCACTTGCTTACAATTTTGTATATCAGTTATGTTGATATAAAGGGACTCCGCCTCCCTTTACCTGGGTTACACTTCCTCGACACTACCTGCCTTCACGACTTCCCAGTCACAGCGAGGACACCAGCTCCCCTGTTTATTTTGGATACTTTTATCCCCTTAGACACGTTATTCCCCTTTTTGGTACTTTTTTGGGATTTTATTTATGTTAAAGGGGTCATATGATGCTGCTAAAAAGAACATTATTTTGTGTATTTGGTGTAATGAAATGTGTTTATGCGGTTTAAAGTTCAAAAAACACATTATTTTCCACATACTGTACATTATTGTTTCTCCTCTATGCCCCCCATTTTTAAAACACGTTGATTTTTACAAAGCTCATCGGTCTGAAAAAGCGAGGTGTGCTCTGATTGGCCAGCTATCCAGTGCGTTGTGATTGGCTGAATACCTCAAGCGTGAGACGGAAATGTTACGCCCCTTACCATACTGTTGATGCCGTGTCCGGCCGGAGCGAAGAGACAACATTAAAACCCATTATAAACGAGGCATTTGTTGCATCCAGTGGGGACATAATTACTGATTATAATGACTTATACTGTCTTTTTACGCGTTGCGTTGCATTGTATTGCACCGCGTAAACATAAAACTCTGTCTGCATTTGTGATCGGAGAAATGACAAACAACAAGTGCTACTCTACACTGCCCAAAACTCGCGTTTGAATCATCAGTGGCAAATCCTTTAAATGAAAACGTACGTACAGTCTGTGAGTCAGGACTGCCGGCATTGTAGTCTACTCTCCAAGGATCAGTAAACGGTCCTCCATAAAGTGTGCTTCACACATCTGGATATTTGGGTTAAACCGTTCTGGAACAGTGTGGTAAATACAACTTAACCACTGATTTGTAGTTGTGTCCTCTTGGAAGACCAAACAAAGTAGTTTCGCTTTCACAACGAAAAACACAGCGGCCTAGTGTGAGGGAAGCCCGGCTTGCGTGCGCTGATCGGATAGAGTGGCTGAGGCGGCTGGACTCCGCTTTGGGTCCCGGTGAAGTTGATGTATTTCCTCAGCTACCATCACGGATCAGCTCCAGGCATGACGAACGGATATCGTCCTCTTTTGGAAGAACAAAAAAAGTCGTTTAGCTTTCAGAACGAAGCACACAGCGTCTTCACGACATTGCTGCAGCGTCAACAATACTACAGCGAGAATAAGTTACACCTTTTTTCTTTGCGTGAACATTTTGGGCGGCATTATGCTAATATTTCCACTTAGTGAGGTAGATATGTGGGGCGTGTTAGAACGAGCCGTTTTAGGTAGGTGTGGCTGACTCTTAACTTTTATAAAGAATATCTCTTTGGATTTGAGACTTTAAGTCTTTGCAACTTCAGGGATCTTATACGTATATGCACAATCAGCTTGTAACACTCCAAAGAGAAAGGAAAAATTGAAATCGCATCACATGACCCCTTTAAGTATAACCCGCTCCACGGCCTGATGCCACATCCACGGAGTCTGCTGTTGCTCCTCCCACTACACAAAGCTGACTACTATAGAAGATCTGGCTGTGGATGTACTGCATTATAAACAAATCACACAGGTAAAACACTGACAAACCAATCAAAACAAAATAACAGCCAACATATCAAGTGCACATAAACATACAAAGTGAACGGAATAGTCCAGTGAGAAACTATTGGCATAAACATAAGAGCAAGGACAGAAGAGCAACTACTCATGGTAAAGGTTGGCAGCAAAGAGAGAACCGCTCCCCGTTTCTCACTGTGTAGAAATGCAGAACAAATTGAGAGCGAGAGAAAGAAACTAGAACTATTATGTGAGTTTCTGGTGAAAAATCCTTCCGTTTAACATTGTTAGGAATGATGGACTGATCATGGCAGTATGACTCTCTGCTGACCTTACCGACAACCTTTAATGGGGAAATTGGCCATTAATAATACTCCCAAGAGAGTTTACATTCCACCACAGTACTGAGAGATGAAAAAGCTCTGTTACAAATTAGGTTACTAATCAATTACAACAGACAACAAATGACTGACTGCAACTATGTGCATTTCTGTCTTGAATCATGAAGTTCTACGCATTAATGACAATTGTTTTTACGTCTTACAAAAACAGGGAGGGGCTGCTTCTACTACTAAAGTTCAAAATTCAAAGATAGGACAATGGTGTTGAACTGTGCTGGGTAGATTACTTACAAATTGTAGTCCATAACTGATTACAAATTACATAACGGAAATTGTAGTTAGTAACGTAATCTGTTGGATTACACACATTAGGTAATGTATTCTGACTACTGTTAGGTTACTTTTAGTAGGAGTACCATTTCTTCAGAACCGATACCGATTAGATACCAAAAGTTCTGAGTATCGGACAATAACGATACCAGCACAGTTTTTGTTTTGTTTTTTTTCTATACCTTAGTGTGTGTTGACCTGATCATCACTCTTTTGTGTATTACACACAATCTACTAAATATAGACAACTTCATTATAAAGAAAACTAACAAATTAAAAAATATATAATCATAATCTATGAGAAAAATACTATTATAAACTAGGTTAGTGGATAATTCAGCAGCAAAAGTTACTCTACAAAAATTATGAGTTCACAATAATTTTATAAAATCTAAACATTTAGAGAAAAAAACATTATTTAGTGGGGTGGAAAATAAAAGTAAATAAGTGTAATCTGGTAAAATGTTACACACTGCTCTTTGTATTGTAATACATTCATGAAAAACAAGTAAATATAATTATATAAATATATGCAATAAATTAAATACATTGCATATGCAGCAACATATGATAGATAAGACAGAACAAGAAAGGCTATTAACAATCTTTCATTGCGCAAAATTATTATAACATGAAAGGCACCAATACAGAGCGGCACGAAGCACTTACACTCATCCCGTGCGCAGAATGATGCACTTGAAGCAACACGGAGTCACAGGGGGGGCGGGCACAAATTGAAAGTCCCCCCCCCCCAAAGCACAAAGGGAAGAGACATTGATGGCTGCATAGTGTATTATATCTTTTAACATTTTTAATTTCAGTTACTGTGCGCGTGAAGAACAATTCATACTCCAGTGTAGTGATCTAACAGACACCCGGTAGAAAGTAACATGATTTATAATTAGCACTAAACTACAGCAAGATAAATTCCTTTTATGCAACCACCTGATTTTTATCTACAAATCAAGTATCAAATTGACATTGTATCATCCTAGAGAAGAGTTTCGTCATCTGACTGTCGTAACCGACGCAACGCGCAGTGTTGAATTCTGAATGGTTTTATGCTGAATGGAGATGACTGAAGCCCAGCGGAGAGAAGAGTTTATGAGAAACGTGAATTGACGACTTACATCTTCATCTGTACCTCAATTTAAACAATGGACCGGTCTCAGAACACTTGAAATATAGTGCACGGAAACTTTATGGTGCTTTATAATGTTTTTGTGCCTTTTCCAATGGGGCCGTAACAATAACACAATAGTATATGCACAATATCGGATTTGGATCGGTCTCGTCTGACCGATATCCCCGATCCAGCAGAAAATGCCAGTATCGACGCGATACCGTTACTGAATATCGGATCGGCGCACCCCTAACTTTTAGATTACTTTTGGACCTAACTCATAGAATTTTTTTCATTCTGTGTCATTAACATCATTAAGTGCATTAAACATTACATTAGGTCAAGGTTTCCTAAACTGGGGTTCATGAGGTGATAAAACTAATATTAAAGCAAACTAATTGTGTGACCTGTCCATTTACATGTGATTACAGTCACCTGAATTACGACTGGTGCAGTTCCATAAAGCTGGAACACTTTCTGAATGTATAAAAGGATAGGATTTAAAAAATTTAAATTAAAATTAAAAGAAAAAATTAATTAGGATGAATCAATATATGTATTATTTACTGTCATTGTGTAAATAATATGCAATCATGTCATCTATAGAAAAGTAACTGCAATCTGATAATGAGTACTTTGAAATGCAATCTTTGAAATCAATTACAAGTACTCAATTTTTTTAATCTGATTATGTAATCCAAATGACATCTTATTATGCAATCCAAATTACATTTAATCAGTTACTACCCACTACCCAGCACTGGTGCTGCACTATGCAAACTACTTTATGTTGTAAAAGCATAATGCTGCACCATCAAATATGGTCATCAATTTCAGGAACCAATCAAGATTCTTGATACCACAACACACTGAAAATGGTATACACTAACTACTAACACATTCAAACAATGGCATGTAGGCTTCAAGTACTAGTATTCTTGACATCCTTGCAGTCAAATATTAGTCCGGTTGTCTGGAGCTCTGCTCATTATGCTGGAAATGAACATTTGGTACATGCTGCTTTAAAGACCTAAAGCGGTAAGACTTCTGTCTGCTTACGTCAGGAACATAAATAAGAGCCCATCTTGTTTTGGCTCTCCAGTCTACTATTAAACAGTCAGAATGATGATCACTGTCAAAGACTCCTGTACACTGACCCAGGTTCATAGGCAAACTAGCCCTGTAATAAATCTCTTCTCTCATCCCAGCTACAACCACTCAATGTCAGTATAAGCAGACTGGATTCATGCTTCACACAAAATCCGGTGTGTATCCTACCCTAAACTCAGTTTCTGAAAGCCCGTTGCGGGTTTAGGATGCATGTTGCTTAGTCAGGCCAGTCGTTTAGGATTCTGCACGGTGTGGTGTACAGACACAGATGATAAAATATAGGAGTGGAAGGAAACGGTAGTAGCTGAGGGTGATATTAGCATCTAAGTTTGTGGCCCTGCCTAGCATTTGAAAGGGAGTGTCATGTAGCCTCTCCCACAAACAATTCACCAACTACCCACCCTGGGCCACCTACCGGGGTTACAATGTCATGTTGTCTATGAAGACCTACTCCAACTGTGACGTGTTTGAGCGCACAACTTTGAAATACCTGGCACCCGACGGAGAGCTCCTAACTTCCTTTTCACAACCGCCACAACCGTATCAGATTGCGCAGGTGAAATCTTAACGGCAACTCCAAGGTACTTTTTCCCAAACTGAACAACTCAATGAAGAACAGAAGCTGCCTTCAACTTTTCCCCGGTGAATCTTTCTACAGATTTCTGACCAGTGGCAAAGCCGTTCTATAATAAACACTGGTTCCGAGTCGAGTCTTTATGAAGCGCCAGCTGGGTAAAAGCACATTAGACACAGAGAAGGCTGTATGTGTGTGAAGAGGATGAGAATAAAATGGTGTGGAGCACATCTTTGTGCCTAAATGTTCCCGTTAGCTCCAGAGTGAGTGCATGGCAGGCATGTATGGTGTATGCGGATGCGAGCATGTGTGTAACCCTGCAGGTATGTGGTGTTCTGTGTCTTACGGCTTTAGGAGTGTATGGTGAGGGAGTGGGAGTGTTGTGAGGGGGTGGGGTGGTGTGTCAGTGCGTGTGTGTGTGTGTGTGTGTGTGTGTGTGTGTGCTCAGGCGGAGGGGTGTGGGGAGGCTACATCACAGTCGTTCCAACTCCCGCCAGAGCCTCGTTGCCATGACTACAGCAGAACGGAAGCCTCCCTTGATATATCCTATTAGGGCCTTGGCGAGTCTTGGAAGGAAAGATTGAAGGACAGAATAGGAAAGGTACAAAAAGATTCCACAACAAAGTGAAGAGGAAAGAGCACTGGAGGAGTAATGTTAATACATAAAATATTATGTTATGACTCCTTATGGGGAACTTCAGACTGTAAGATACCATCCGGCAGAGGGAATTGCCTGTTAATGATCACTCTTCTATTTCTTCATGCTCTCTTGATGGAAAAACTCTGCATGGAAAAAAATTCAATTTCAAAGTTCCAAGTTCCAAAACATTGATTTAAGGAATACTGATAAGTGGAGCTGTTTTTTTTTTTTTTTTTGGTTTCCCGCCCCCCCCAAAGAATTTATTTAGCTCTTTCCTGGTCTCAGTCGCAAATGGGTTGCATATCTGTAGCACGTTGAATGCAAAAAAGGAAGTGCTTTTCCAAAACAAACTGTGACATCTGACAATTTCCAGAGGTCAGGGTGCACGGGTTTGTATTGGTCTGCTGAGAAAACGTTTATAAGTTGCAAGGCAGCTACTATGAGCTTTTCTGATAGTCGAGAGTATTTGTTAAAGTTTGCAAGGGTTCATGGTAGAAAGTATACATCACACAACAATCTTTGGCTGGTCGCCTTACATCTCACTTAGATAACACTTTCCTGTCTAATGGCGCTTTTCCACTGCATTGTACGACTCGGCTCGGCATGGCTCAGTACGGTACAGCACGGCTCGGTTCACGTTTCCACTGCACTTCAGTTCCGCTTTAGAGTGGGCAGGATTATTCACATGTCGTTATAGTTGCGCGGCCTCTATTGCCGCGACTCCTGAAAAACGTTTTCATTCCGTGTCGCCCCATCAAGCCCGCTGGATCGGCTCCTCTGCTATCAACGAGAGGAACGTCTGTACTTCCTCAACTTCCTTCAAAACAGCTGCGTTCGATCCTTCGCTGGCTGTGCTGATTTAAATCTAGCGGTTCTGTTGTGTCTGTGTCGCAAGTTCAGTGACGCAGGTAGTGACGATTCTCTCCGGCCAATCCGTGATCTGCCGAGTTTACACGGCACGTTTTGGTAACGGTACGGTTCACTCAGAACCCCAACCGAGGTGGTACTAAAAAAAGTACCAGGTACCAGGTACTGTACCCAGTGGAAAACCCCCCAAAAGTGAACCGTACCGAGCCATACCGTGCCGTGCCATACCATGCAGTGGAAAAGCGCCATAATTGAGTGGTTCTTAACAAGGACGAGCATTGTGCAATTTGTTTTATACTAGAAGGCATTTGATTGGACAAAAAAAGAAGTGTAGTCATTAAGATTTTTGGTCTGTTTTCCCAGAAGAAATCTAATTTTGCAATGCATGTCTGCAAAGGATGCCTCAAAGCAGATATGGACTAAAAGCCACAAAATTCAACCCTGTTTTAATTTAATGGGGACGATGTAACCAATTCATCCAAGCATGTTTCATTAAAAAATTACCTCATAATGTTTTATTAAAATGTCATAACTATCATAACTTCATCTTCTGGTGAAACAAATTCCCTCTAGTATGCTGGATTTCTCCAGTCATTTAATCTGCATAACCCCTCTCCCCTTCCTTTCCTACAATCAACTGCAAGCTCACATTCACACCTCCCTTTATCCAATCAACAACCAATGTATAGAAGCAAGTTCCCACCCTACTTTTTTTATTTTTTGACAATACATTTCACACAGATGTTATACTGACAAAAATATATGTTGCTATATGTTTCATTTTGAATTTAACGCCTTAATGTACCAAGTCAAATAGTCCAGACTGGATCATATTATAAAACTATTATTACATACATTTGTAGAATAACATGTAGATATGCCCTGGCCTTATCTAGAAAGAGGAGATCCAAGTCTAGAGGAACCTGGAGGTCCACTGACTTCATCTTAGTGACACTGCAACCACACCCTTTTCCAATAATTCCAAGCGTCATACTCTCCATCCCACTACGAAGTTCAACCCCCACACACACATATGCCACATTACAAAAGTTCACTCACCACCATACACTCCACCTCCTCTGGCTCCGGTTTGATTTGTATGGATGGCATCTCCTCAACAGGCTCAGAGGTGGCTGCAGTGGATTTCTTCGGACTCGTCTGACACTGCGAAGGAGAAACAGAGAACACTTAAGAACTAATCGGAGCATCAAGTTGTAGTCTTACCAACAGTCTCATGAGTTAGCAGAATGCTAACCTCTGACCAGATTCACGAAATCTACAATCCGCCTGAACTAAGTGACATGAATTCAGAATTAAATTTGAAAGGAAAGTTAGCATGAGACTACAGAGAGAGAGAGTTAATGATCCTCACCAGACTAATGTGAGAAGAGTCAGAGGACAGTTAGTCTCTTAAGCACAAGTTAGTTGGGGGAGGAGGAAACAAAAGAGATGATGAGTGGAAATCAAGTACAGGTCAATCAAATGTGGGGGGATGTTTGAAGACGGAGGGAGAATCACAGAAATGGGAAAAATGGGAAAGACTACATTAAAGATACTTTAGATATTACGTCTACGGTACCTTTAGAAATGTAATGGCAAATGTGCAGAAAACAGAAGATTAGAGGCGAAAAGATGGTTCTAAAGACTGACCAGCTGGAGAAAGACAAGAGGAGAGAAAGATTGAATCAGCAGGGAGGAGTAGTCAACAATCCTGCGTCGCCTCCTTCTTCGAGCCAAACCAAGTCACACCCAATTCTTTAAGCCCGAATAGCAGGAGAGAGGCCAGTCTCATAGAGTAGAGCAGCAGTATTAGTGGAGTGAGAGAGGGAGAAATGTGGTAATGCTTTGGCATGGGGGTGGGAGTGGGGGTCATGTGACCCAGCTGCAGTAGATTCCACAAAGAGGTGTGGCCCCCCCATAAGCTGGGGTGTGGCCGCCCTCAATGTGCCCCTCCTCCCAACCTGGCACGGACACACTGTGAACACACATGCACTGTGAACAAACATATATGCATTCCTTTTGATGGCTAATGTTGTCTGAGATGGCTGGTAAACACCAGTGTTAACCAACGTTTCATACACACTGAATGTGAGCAGAACATCTGTAAAAAGCGCTCACCAAGTGGCTTTGGTGAGCAAATAAAATTGTGGTACTTGCAAACAGGCAGTAACTGCCACATTTAAGACAAATGTTACGAATGATGGGCTGACACCTTTTGATGCAAGTAAACGAGAACCACAAAGGAATGGAAAATGGTCAATTTTACCATTTCTAGCTTTGAAAGACGCTAACAATTAATAATTTAAAATTAATAACAATTTTCAATACTAAAACTAAATACACAGTAAATCAGTTTTCTAGCATTTCTAATGAGCACTGAATAGTGTACCCATAAAAAGTTCTATCAGCCAATGAAATCGGGGGATGGGTCTCTGCAGGGGGATAGGATCTTGCGCCACACATTTTTCCATCTATTAAGGAATCCCAAAAAAGGCGGAATACCTTTGTCCTGGAAATGTTATCATTAGTTTATCTATGATGCCTAAAGTTTTTTTTTTAATTTTCAAACTCTATTTGGCAACACAAATGTCTAATATTCCTTGCATAGAGCCACGAAGATGAAAATATGATGCACGCTAATGTTTCTGTTTTAGCTGCAACTAGACTGGGGGAAGGAGACCCACAATGAGAGGCAGTGTCTCAAATATGCAACGAAAACACTGCTAAATAATACCAATGTCAACAATCCCAAAAGATAAACATATATTATCTTTAATTTATTCTAAAGCATAATGCAAAATACAATTTTATGCCATTTAAGTTTTTTTCTTAATTCACCCACAACTGGCAGAAAGTGACTTTTGGACTCTGGCTGCAAGTTATACACACAAGACCAGCTCCAGCAATAGGAGTATAGTCGAGCACTTCATATGATGAGAGTCTGCATCGCCACTGACCAAATTCTTTGGAGAAATGATGATGATGTATATTGGTGAGAAGGCATTTACCAGAGAGAGTGTGTGTGTGTGTGTGTGTGTGTGTGTGTGTGTGTGTGTAAAGGTTCCCCTGGGAGCTTGTGCTGTGGGTAGTTCCAGGAATAAAAGAGGGTGGGGTGGGTGTGACCCCAGTCCCTCTATGCCCCAGCAGGAAGTTATGGAGAGAGGAGGGGGTTCTCATTACTGAGAGAGGGAACATCAAGGATTAGAGAGGAAAGCACAAAGTAGAGAGGATAGCAGAGAGTAGAAAATGAAAGAATAGGAGGGGGAGAGGAAGAGAGAACCATCACAATCTGGGTCATGGCGATCTCTCTCACTCAGTCGCTCCCAAGCCCCCTTGGCAACCAGTCCCCGCCCCAGTGCAGCGTGGGTAGAGTGGCCGTCTGGGACTGCATAACTCACCACACACACCCTTCTGTCCATCCCTCCAACTCCAAAGAGAGTCATACTTTGGTACTCGTATTTAGGAAGTATTGGCTTCCTTGAACAATGGTCATCGTGAGGGGAGAGGAGGAACTGAAAGAGAAGTTTGGTTGGGTGAAGACGTACCTACAATCCACATGATATAAACCAAAATGTTGGGGCAACTAGTACAAAAACACTAGTGCAATGCCAAATTGGGCTGCACTATTGGGATCCTTGTTAAATGGTCATCATCTTCTACTTCAGGTGTTTCATGATGGAAATGCAAGATTTATCAGAAAGTACAATATATGGTGTACAATACCTTTGGCATTAAGTCCTAAAATTTAACCAAAACTGCTTTCAAACGCAGACGGAGTCACATAAGTTTTTATGAGCACACTCTAAGTTTTTCTTCTTCTAATTCTCCTTGATCCTTACAAAAACACCTGGAAGAAAGGAAGCCACACCAGATTAATTGACCATTGCATTTGTTGCAGAAACGGTTAGCAGTACAAACCCAGCCCTAATGCCATGACACATTATATCTCTTGGGCACTAAAATATCAGGGGCTTCCCAGGCTTGAATCCCAGTTTTTTTTTTCCAAACTTGACCCTCAACTAGGCACCTAAGGTCAGCAGAACCTTGTTAAAAAACCGTTGCTCTTTGAGAATGTTACTCTGGGACTTACTAGGACCAGAAGTGGCTAAACTCATAATGCATGAGGCCCTGAGAAGGAAGTAGGACTTTAGCTCTGAAGGGCCGAAAGGGTGTTCAAAGCCGTATGTTGCACAATCGTGTAACCCGAGATTGGACATTGGCTCGTGCTCCATACCACGGCTAGGCCCAACTGGACCCCCTAGGAGGAGTGGTTGAGAGGGTGCAGGAGAAGTACATGCGGAGGGGGCAGGGAGGTGTGAGTTGTTCTCTGAGCAGTGTGGGACAGTTTTCCTAGCAGCAGGGAGGAAAGGCAGGGCCTCTCCACCTCCCCTGCTGTTGTGTAGTTTCTCTGACCGCTGTAAGTACACAAGTAAAACCTTTGCCCAAATTCCAAAGTGCAGAAGCTGCCCCAATCTAGGACCTTGTCCTTTCATTGGATCATTGAGGCAAATGGAGGTGGGAGGGAATTTAGTAGTGAAACCATTCCAAGTTTAAGAAGAGATGTGGCAGATGACAGCCAATCCAAGACTCCTTTTCCCATCATGAAAAATGGGTATCACATATCCACCATCTTCTAAGATTTTATTCCACAGTGATATTACTGCACTAACTATTGTAGATACTCGCCCAACCAGACAAAGCACATTGAGGATTCAATAAATTAAACTTAAAATTTCAATCTTGATGTTACCGAACTACAGTAACTCTTGTCTCAGGTTCAGTACTCTGGCCTACATTAAGTATCATATGAAAGCTTAAAAAATAAATAAATAGCAGGATACTAGGGTTGTATTAGTCTAGGGAGCATTTTTCATATAAACATTTACACACAATCTACAGTAGAGTCGAATTTCGAATATTCGGCGAATTTAAAATAAAAATCCACATTCAAATGCAAAAACGTTGCATTCGAATTTTAGGTGTGCGTTACGGAGGCAGCCTTATCAGCGGCGCACGAGATGTGATGACGATGTAAGTGTCATTGCATTATAATGTTTTTGTTAGCCTATCCAGTTGAAGCCACTAGCTGCTGCGTTGTTCATTAAAAATATAGCGCAAAAATAGAACATCAATGCGGAGAAAATTGCCAAGCCGTTCACACAGAACGCATATTTCACGCATTTTCTAGACGGACATCTATTACTGTTGCACTCGCGTCTCGCACAAAAGAGCTGCATGTTTAAAAAGCCATGTAAAATTAAAGCAAGTTTAACTTGGAAAAAACATATATGAATGACATGAAGTGTATGTGGATCTTATTTTTATTGTATGGGACCATACTCAGAATTAGTGCTCTGGCATTTACCCTCTAAGTGCACACACACACGTGACCACACCACACACAGGAACACACACCGGAGCCGTGGGCAGCCCATTTTGCTGCGGCGCCCGGGGAGCAGCTGGGGGGTCGGTGCCTTGCTCAAGTGCACCTCATCATGGTAATGAAGGTGGGAGAGAGCGCTGCACATTCACTCCCCCACCTACAATCCCATGCCAGTACGAGACTCGAACCCACAACCTTTGGGTTATGAGTCCGACTCTCTAACCACTAGGCCACGACTTCCCCGTACCAAGACTTTATGGCGGGTTTTTCCCTTATCCCACTGCATCTCGTGTTTTTAAATGAAAAATGTACAATGTGATTGGCTTTCCGCCCTTTGAATTAAACTATACATACATACATGATGCAGTTTTGTTTATAGTTGTTTAAGCAACTTAATTATAATTGGTTTATAAACATTATTTTAACATTATGTACTTTTTTTCGCATAGTCATGTTATCTTATGCGTTGAATGATGCGCCCTCTTGTGGCCTCAGGAGAGAAGCCAAAAGCTTTTCTTCACCCTAACTGAAATTATGCATTTTAAATTCAAATATAATACAAATATAATTCGAATTTTGATAAAATTTAAGTACAAAATTCGAATTTAGTTTTCAGCCATTTTGACAACCCTAGTATACAGTCTAGCACAATGGCCTATAAAGCCCAAGCCGTTGGCACGAGTGAGAACTCTGATTGGATGTTCAGTTTAGCGAACAGGTCAGTGCATGAGAATTTAAGCGAAAGTGCTGAAAACTAGTAAGTAAATGAAGGCGGCACAGACAGAAGGCTATTTTAATGTTACGTGATCTTACCCAAGCATATTTTCATAACATGAGCCGCTTAAAATAAATAAAGTTATCAACATAACTGATATCCAAAATGGTAAGCAAGCACTGCTTTGTTTACGTTTCGTATATCTGCATATATCCTAATACATACTATTGATAACTGCTGATATAGACAGCTAATTCCTCTCAAGCAGGCGCAGAATGCATGTGTTAAGTTTGCAGTTGGCTGTAGTCTGAGCGTTGTTTTCAAGCATAGCTTTTTGGTCCAGACGCTGCACCGTCAGTTTTCGTCGCTGCTAGTTCATGGAAGTCGGCTTGGTGTGTCCCGGTCTTAAGCCCAAATAAAAGGAAAAAACGATAGATCAGCTTTTTTCTCATCTCATACTGAGTAAACAAAAAAATATGACAGCAGAAACTGATTTGAGATCAGATTTTTTGACATGGTGCATAGCAAAGCTTGAGAATACAAAGGTAGAGTAGTGATGTGAAATCTTGTCTCCAAGGGTCCTACTTATGGAATATCATTGCTTACCTCAGTGTGACTAACATTTTACCTAATCTGAATTAGTAGGCAAAATGTACACCAAAATGTAAATTATGTATAAACAAAAAAGAGATTTGCTTGTTCAACCTTTTTTGTTTATACATAATTTACATTTTGGTGTACACTTGCACTAGTTTGCAGGTTTCTTTCAAATCATTAGTTTGCACACTTCCACTGACAGCGCTTTTTTGCACTTAGCTTTTCTAAAGGATGTCAGGTAATTTTTGCACTTAGCTTTTCTAAAGGATGTCAGGTAAGCTGCTTGGTCAATTGATGTGACACACTTTTGCATTCAGCAAGGAAACTAGTGGTGTATGACTTTCTGGTTTGAACAAACAATGTTCTCATTGATTCATATTTGAAAAAAAAACAATCAAAATAAATTCTAAGTGTAATTGTAATTAATTTATTTCCCTGAAATGAAATTCCCAATCGTGACTGTATTTCCCCTGAGAAAATCTGCCAAGCAACAGAGAATGTGACCACACCTTAAGACAAGAGGATGCTGTTTGACCAATATGTAAAGTGATCAACTATGCTAAAACTATTCTGCAGAATGCAGCACATTCTTTTTTAGCTTTGAGGAATGAAAGTATCTATGTGCTCATGTAAATTAACATTTAGCAGGTATATATTTTCTAGGTATATTTGGATTTTTGTAACTTTTAACAGTTACGTGCATCAAAATGATGACTCATCTAGCACTCAGAATATACCAATTTCTATACAATAAAATTAGCAATAGCATGTAGCAAATAATGGCTCACAGCTGTTACATAAGCTAAAAGCTATTTTTATACATAACATAGAAAGAACCCAACAGTATGTTCCATCCTGACTTGCTGTTTCAATAGGAAATATATATTAGCATAGGAAATTAAACTGTGCTTTTAAAGAAATTTCATCAGGTCTTTAAATATAAAGTACTCTCTCCTTTCTGTTAAATGTTTCTGTGAATATTTTTCTGTGCTCGTTTTTGGTATGGTAACTTTACACCTTTCCCTACTGTCATCTTTATGCAAAGTAACAGTATCTAAGCATCCATCTTAGTTTTCTAGGATGCAAGCACTATTTACATGTAAAAACTCTGAGTAGTCATCATTTTGACAAGTCTATTTGATTCTATTCTTGTAAGCTGTAAAAATAAGTTGTGGTTATGAGGGTGAAGTGAACCAAACTCTAAGGGACGAACTGACTGACAAGTAAACTTACTTTGTCATTGCTTTTCTCAGAGCCGCTCCACTAACTCCATGCACTGCCAAATAAGGTGTTCGAGGACCAACTACGAAAATAAATTAGATGTTCCTTTAGTGTTCATGGAAGAAGACAGCCTCTCCAGCACTGGTCTCTGGTTGTGTATGCATGTGTGGATCTGTGTGTACATGTTCATGTTTGCCGCTGCTGTTTAAATATGTCAGAACAGTGTAATTTTAATGCAGTCTGTTGGGGCCTGGGGCACATCTTGTTCTGTGTACCAGCCAGTGCTGTCACTGCGTCCCTCCATGTAATCAACTCATCGGTCCAAAAGCAAAAGAAGAGAAAGAAAAAGAGTGAGAGAGAGAGAAAGGAAGAGGCAGAAGGGGAGGATACACATGTAAGGTCACAGCTGCATGGGGTGTGTAATGGGGATGAGCAGGCAGAGGGTTTGATGACACACAGAGCACAGGCTGTGGTGCAAGGACTCTGTCCTACCCTCTGGTTCTTTCCGTTAGCATCTTGAAGGTACAAGGCCTCCCTTTGGCCAAAGACCACCCTGTGTGTCAGGCTTCTCTATGTAAAGCACTATGCCCTTAGAAAGTACTGCTGTGATGGCAGTGATAGTTTCCGGTGGTAATAACATTGCACTTTGATATTAGTCTAGATTTTGTCAACTGCCATAAGGTCTGGCCCACTTTGCTGCTTATTTTAGAATCACTGCACACTAAAGGTAGTGTCACATGAGTGAAATTTCGGCAAAATTTAGCAGGTAAAAAAGGTCTATTGTCAATAGCCCCCCCAAGCCACACGACAGCGATGTATGAAGCACAGCTCACATAGAAGTCACTTTCAAACAAAGCAGCCTTTTCACTGCACCCTAAGGCTACATTCACACTGCAATCCGACTCAGATCTGTTTTTGTCATGACAGTGTGAACAGCACAAACCGCATGGAATCTGATCTTTTCAATTCCGATTTGTGCCACTTCCATATGTGGTACTAAATCCGATACATGTCAGATGTTTTGCAATGCGACTGCATTGTGAACAGTCATGTCAGATTTCATGCGACTTTTACGTCACTCTAGATCGACATTCGTCATAATTCCGCGCTGATGGGAGACACTTCAAAGATTCACATCCTTGTCTTTATTTTTTTCATATTGTCTGCACATACTTTTGCCGGATTCAGCAGCTGATCACACTATAAATAAACGCATAATCGATTACTTTATGTCTTCCATGTTTACTTCCGTATGACAGCGCGCTGCGCAAGTGCTGCCAAATCCACAGTTTCCCTGCAGAATTAGGCTACTTTTCCACTGTTGCAGCGGATGTTTTTCAACTTCGTGGGTCGGCACGACCCCACTAACGCGATATTTATCCCCCTGAACATGGTTGTGCTAGTTTTGGGCTATTTTTGAGAAGCAATTGGGCGGATTATGTTGTGTACACCTGGAAACCCTGTTCGTATTGTTCTTTTGCGCATGCAGGTCAGTTCAGAACCATGATCTGTTTACACTGTAAAACTGAAATTGGCCACATTTAAAACAACGTGAACAGCTACACAAAAAAATCGGATATGAGAAAAAAAATCGGAATTGAGCACTAAGGCTCGCAGTGTGAACATAGCCAAAATTTTGCAGAAAAGAAAAAAGGCCTACTGTCAATAGTGTAGCAATGTATGAAGCACAGCTCACATAGAAGTCACTTTCAAACCAAGCAGCTATCTTTTGGTCAATTTAGCATGTGACAAACTTAAACCAGCAGCGAAATCTGCGTGGGGAAACGTTGTGCAGTCACATTAAATTGAAACTAAATTGACTAGCTTTCTTCCGTGAAAATTCGCAAAACCATAGTAAATGTCACCGCTGTAAATGTGACAAGGACGAAATTGTTTAACCAATATGTAAAGTAAAATGTATATGTAATGTAAAGTTAAATCTATTCTGCAGAATTTTGCAGCACAGAAAATTCAAAAGCCAGTTCCTTTTGGGTCAGCACATTATGATTTCAAAAATAGGAAATCTTTAGATTCAGTACTGCATCTCCCCAAAGCAGAGACTTAGAGACTGGCCTTGAGTGAAGCTGCTAGTCTGCCTACAACTCTACACTTCCTCTTTCAGCAAGATGTGTGAGACAGCGTTGTGTCACCCTCACACACACACACACACACACACACACACAAGTCGTGGTGGAACAAAAGGGCTGTGTGCAACAAGAAGGGCCCTGCCTTCAAGAAGCAAGCAGCGAAAACGAGAACCGTAGGAGTTTTTGAGGTGAGAGTTGAGACCAATGTAAGAATCACCTGAATAGGTCAAGGCCAACTGAATGGCTGAAGCAGGAGACACAGGGATTACAAAGGGTCTGAAAGAAGGACACCACTGTACTTTAACACTTCACCCCGAAAACAATGAATTTCAAGGAATTGTTCTCAGAAAAATGAAAATTCTATTATTATTTGATACTTTGCAATCTTATGTGACACATAAGTGTTCTGAAGTTATTTTTATGAATTCTGGTCTGTTCATCACACAAATCAAAGCCATTATTTACTGAACATCTCGAGAGTAGCTCTCTAATCAAACATGGCACTAGGGCTGCACGATATATCGTTTCAGCATCGATATCGCGATGTGCGTATCCGTGATAGTCACATCGCAGGATGCACGCGACGCTGCGAGTCTACTGAGCGTTATATATCTATACTGATGTTTTCTTTGCTCACACACAGACACTGTGTCTACACCAGATGCGACAGCTGTACAGAGATAACCATTTTAAATACATTTAGTAGCAGAGCTACTGCACGCAATTTTCAGTGCTGTAAATTCATTCATTTATCTTTTGTTGAAACTTCCGCGTCGTCGTGGAGAGCGCACAGCGCACCAGGTGCGTAGCAACGGCAGACACTACGAAAGCGCAAGCTCCCGAGCGCTTTGGAAAGAAGGAGAAAGCGGCACGACTGGCGTTTTCCCATGCATTTTTAGGCGCGACATGTGAACGGCCCCAAAGTCTGTCTACATGGACGCGACAAGTCACCGTGCATATCATTTGACTTTGTTCAGTACGTCACAAAGAGACGAGGCATCAGTTTACTGTCGGGGATTTGTCGTGCTGCGCCACATCCAGTGTAAACAGCATCACTGATTATAATGATTCTATTGTATTTTGTCACTTCACACGTGCGCTCGCGTCCAGTGTAGACAGTGTGAGCCACGCAGATGCATGTGAACACTAATTTCTGTTCACTTCTGCACCTATTTGTGCCTGAAATACTGTTCTTTGCAAGTATCCTTGTAAACGCAGTTGCTCATGGCTTAGGTCAGTGTTTCAAAGGGAAACAATTGAGAAAGAAAATGAACGTTACAGTATATTTGTTCAACAGCAGTCTAATTTACCTGCTGCTGTCTGTGTCATTAATGTTAATCAAACAACAAAACACAAGGAAAAATCACTTTTGTAGCTTTAACAAAGATTTAATAGATTTAAAAGGGGTCATATGATGCGATTTCAAGTTTTTCCTTTCTCTTTGGAGTGTTAACAAGCTGATTGTGCATAGATAAGATCCTGAAGTTGCAAAGCTAAAGTCTCAAAACCAAAGAGATATTTTTATCAAAGTTAAGACTCTGCCACAACCCCCTAAAACGTCTCGTTCTAACACACCCCACATATCTACCTCACTATGTGGAAAAATAGTAAATAATGCTGCCCAAAGGTTCCATTGACAAGCAAAGAAGGCGTGGTTTTCAGGAACAGCTGTTAGTGTTGATTATTGGCGAGCCATGTTCAGAGAGACGCGGGTGTTTCTAGGCGAAGCAAAGCCTTTATTTGGCCACTCGAAAGTAGAGAGGCATTTAGGAATCTTAAAGATTACGTACAAACAGGAACACCCCCCAAGCATTTTAGGGACGACGTTTTGTGAACCTAGGAGATGAGGTAATTCTGACTTTGCTATGACAATATGGCGCTCTGAATCAGTTACTGTTTTGTTATTAGTTAAAGTATTTGCTATGCGAGAGAGACTGAACGACGATCTGCTGGCGAGAGAGAGAGAGAGAGAGAGGTGGGGGGGCTTGTGTACTGCAAACACATACCAGCTCATCACTGTGTCGGTCACGCGACTCCGTTCCCCTTTCGGACTCTGTCTTTACATGTATTTTGAAAGATGAAGCTCGTGATTATGGTAAGGGGCGGTACATTTCCGACAAGTGCTTGCGGTGTTCAATCACAATGCACTGGGTCAGCTGGCCAATCAGAGCAGCACTGCGCTTGTCGGAAGGAGGGGAGTGTAGAAATACGAGCGTTGAGAGAGCGGGCATCATAGAGGTCACCAATAATGTACAGATTTGAAAAATTAATCGTGTTTTTTTTACAGTTAAAGCCATGTCAACATATTCTGTTTACACAATAAACAAATAATGATCTTTAAAAAAAGCATCATATGACCCCTTTAATTTATAATGAAAACTATGCAGTGTTATTTTACATTTGATTATTCAATTTCTGTACATGAATAATGGTACTTACCTGTAAAATATAAATTTGCACTGCTTTTCTTTTCTCCGCCAAATTTCATTGGGTATCTTTGTTCTGTATTGATCTATGCTTGTAAGTTGGTTGATTTCCTATGTGATTCACTCGCCTGACAAAATCACCCCCAATCATTGATTATTTTTTTTCTAAATATAGAGCTATTGAAGTCATCTGATTTTTCTTCTTCTTCATATCGCAATATATATCGCAGGGAAAAAAAATATTGCAATGTGAGTTTTTTTCAATATCGTGCAGCCCTACATGGCAAAATTGATGTCAATGAGGTTTGGCCACAAGACAAGGGGTGCTCCGATCAACCAGGTTCCGATCACTATCTGCTGGTAATTGCTCCTATTGATTCAGTGTGATTGGTGATCGCTCAAAAAAATTATAATTAAATAAAATATAATTACATTAATAAAAAAACTGGGTAGAAATACATCAATCTAGCATTAAGCATTTAGGCTCTTTCTAACAAGCCTATAAACTATTTTATATAAATTATTATTTTGTATTATTTTTAATTTATTTAATTGCACTTTATTGATCAATAATACAGTAAAAAAAAAAATCCAATTTAAAATAAACCATCCGCTAGTTTTTTTAATATATTTTAAAACATAATTGATTCCTATACTCCAATCTTCATTGTCACAGGTCCTCAGAAAGTATTTAATAGGTGATTTGGTGCTCAGAAAAACCTTCTTATTTCTTATTATTATCAATGTTGTGTTGCTTAATGTTTTTGTGGAAACCATGATATTTCATTTTTCAGGATTCTTTGATGCATAGAAAGTTCAAAAGTTACAAAATAAAATAAATAATAATAAATAAATAAAAATAAATAAAAAATCTTTAGTAACATTATTTTTGCTGTCAATTTTGATCAATTTAATGCATTTTTGCTGAATAAAAGTATTAACGTGTGGAAAAAATATCTGATCAGAGCATTCCTATAACATGATAAAAAGACGGCTTCAAAAAGGTGGTCAGTGATTGGTATTTCTTCCAGTAAAAAAACCTGATCAGAGCACCCTTACACAAACACCCAGAGCCCCCCCCCCCCCCCAAAAAAAATAAATAAAAACATACCAAATGGTATCAAACAGCAATAGCATTAGCACTTTGTAGTCATAAAAGTAATCATATAATTTCAGGAAATTTTGAATATAGTGCTATTTCAAGGTGTTTTTTGGGTCCTTTTTTAACCTTGTCAGAGTGGTCACAATAAACAGAAATTTCTTCTTCTTTTGTGTTCCCCTGAAAAACTAACAGTAGGAGCAGCAGTAAATAATGACAGAATTGTCATTTTTGGCTGTACTGTTTCTTTAACAATACCAACTGTGATGGCTAGGAGTGTACATTGGCTGCAAATAAATTCAAACAAACCCTCACGTAGGACTTTCTCTTTATGGTTGGCACAGTCATCACCATAGCAGTGAACTTGGCCTTATCTCACCACACCCTTCTGACGCAAACTCTGCTGCTACTTCCCATAGCCCTCCCCACCCTAAAACACACACTCACACACACATACACAACAGTCCTAACATGCTCATTCCTTTACCTCCAGTTCTTTTACTCAAAAAAGAAAGGTCTGTCCTGCATACATGCAGAAATGAAGTTTCTTCACATGATGCTTGGCTGAAATGTAGCCTTGCTAATGTGATGCAACCCTCAACGTCTCAAGCCATTTAATGTCCTTGAAGCAGATGAGCACCCAAGACAGGAAGGAAGAAGTTTCTCTCTTTCTGAAAGCCAGCTCATCTCTACTGCAGAGCTGCACCGAGAGAGAAAAACAGCAACAGAGCTGGTGATGTCAACTTTAAAAGCATCAAGATTTTAAGATGCAATTCCCAAAGAACTTACCTGAGTGGATAGTCCATAGCTCCCTTGGAAAAATTTGCACGAGACAGACACATTTTTGCCTCGCTCCTCATAATTAAGCTACAGTATAAATGTCCAGCATTTGCATACGTTTAGAGGGGGCTACAGGAAAACGAAGCTTCGCACCTAATTTTCCAAGTCACGTAATTTTCACATTCTGAGCAATGACTTGCATGCTGTTTCCAACATCAATAGTCACACACACACACACACATTGAGGCACACCCTCCCCACCCTGAGCACCCCACCCCCGCTCCCTCTTTTTCATTGCAGACAGTTTGGCAGAACTGCAGGGGTTGCTATGGGGACGGGATTCTTTCCCTGGTTAATAATTGTGCCGCAATGGTAGGGGGTCATTCTGTCACATCGCCTCTAATCTGAGGAGACATGGACAATATCCTTACAGTCCCATACCACACACACAAGCACACCCCAGAGCCCCCACTCATGCAAAACCTCACCTCTAACTAAACCACATAACGCTGCATGTCCCCTTTAACCTCTCAGTCTCATTTTCCCTCCAGCCAGTGTGCTGGTGCCTCACTTCCTCTGCTCTCTCGGACAACCGAATCCTCCTCGTGTAGATCTCACAGTAAGAAAAGACCTTGATTGTATCAGAGGTACATTCGTTTCTTCTGCCACCAGCAACATACATAAACTCCAAAAAGTCCAGGACATTCTCCATGCTTTTGCTGAACTTAATCTCATTTTTATTTCAAAGCAACATGAAATGAAAATTTGCCTAATTTAATTCTAGGGATGCACCAATACCAATTCTTCCAAAATGAGTACGATACCAATACTTTTATTTTTGGTACTTGCAGATTACAGATTACTGACACCTGTATTTTCATTGCATTTGTACTTTTATTTTTTTAAATGGTTAGAGAATAGGACTGTGCGATACTGAAGAAAAATGTAATATACGATACGATAGTGTGCAATATTTGCGATGCAATATAAAATAGCATGCAATATAAAAATGCAATATTCAATATACGATACGATATTTCTTCTTCTAAAATCAATTTAAATTGCGTTAAAATATATTTTAAAAATCATACAACCAACATACTGTATGTTTTTTGAAAGAAAGCATCACTACAACATCTGAAAGTGAACAGCCATGTTTAACTGTTGCATAAAACAAATTGGACATTATTAAAGGGTTAGCTATTTCACCCAAAAAATTTTAATTAGCCTGTTTTACTCACCCTCAAGGCATCCTAGGTGTATATAACTTTTCTTTCAGACAAATCCAATCAGAGTTATATTAAAAAATTATCCAAGCTTTATAATGGCAGCAGGTGGGTGTTTTCAACAGTCCAAAAGTAGTCAAATAAAGTGCATCCATCCATAATAAAACTGTGAATAAAGGCCTCCTGTAGCGAATCGATGCCTTTTTGTAAGAAAAATAGTTTTTTAATTTTTATTTGTCCTTAACCAGGTAAAATTTTCTGAGATTAAAATTATTTTACAGAAGTGACCTGGCCAAGATGCAGCACTACATTTCATAAGAAGAACACAAAACCAATGTGTTGACAACAATTAAAGATTTACAAATTAATTCTTCCTTCAACAGCTCATTAATCAAGAATTTAAAATTGTTCATTGACACTATAATGTCTAAACTTCAAGTGTTGTAAAAAGTTTCAATCATTGGGTGCTGCAAACTGAAAAGCTTATTTTCCAAGTTCAGTTCGTGCAAATGGTACCGAAAGAATGTACAAGTCCTTTAGCTTTAGGCTGGGTGAGGGAACAAAGATATGGAGGCAGTAAACCCAAGATGGATTTATAATCATGTACCAGTGATTATGTCTGCGTGTTGATAATGACGTCCAACCAACTCTATTATAAAAATCACAAAAATGGGTACTAACATTAGAATTTAATATAAATCTGGGTGCACCGTGATACAGAGTGTCCAAAGAACCTAAAAGTTTGGTAGATGCCGATTTATACAGAATGGCTCCATAATCAAGGACTGGCATAAATGTGGCTGAAACCAATCTTCTTCTTGCCTCGGATGAAATCAGGGTTTATTTCTGTAATAGAACCCAAGCTTTACCTTTAGTTTTGTCCTTAGTTGATTAATATGATATTTAAAAAATAAGGTGTCATCAAGCATAAAACCGAGATATATATATATTCTGTCACTACATCAGTTATAGTACCCTGTGAGGTTTTGAGTGATAGTTGATTTGCCACTTGTTTCTTTGATCTTGAAAATAACATAGCTTTAGTTTTAGTCACATTCAAAGTCAGTTTTAGGCCACAAAGCTTTTGTTGCACAACATCAAAAAGCACTCTGGAATAAGGACACAGCTTGGTGTAGGGCTGTAGCTATCGATTATTTTAGTAATCGAGTATACTACAGATTATCCAATCGATTAATCGAGTAATCGGATAAGAAGTCTTATTTTTTATTAAAGAGCAATACTAAATATGCAAGAGATATGCGAGGTCACGTGACGCATCTAATGGAGTAGCAGTGTTGACGACGAGCTCCGGCAAAGCCTTCAAAATCTCCCCCTCTAGACTCAATATCATCTCTGAAAGTGCAGAACTTAAATATTGAAGTTACAAGGCATGCCAAAGAAACAACTTGATTCCAGTCACAAACTTCGTAGCAGAAAATTATCGAATATCAGCACTCGCTCCTCTCCGAAAATGGCGGATGCACTAATGAATCCGATTGACATGGACGCACTGGTGAAGAAAATAACAACAGAGGTCCTGGTGGGCGTCGAGAAAGCTTTGGAGAATAAAATTGATCCAGTGTTAGAGAAATTGTCGGCGGTAGCGACACATGTCGAGCAGGTGGAAAACCGAGTCACTGAAGCTGAAACACGTATATCGGCGGTGGAAGACACGGTCTCAAGAGAGAACGCGGATTTGAATGAAGTGGAAAAAAAAGCTCGACGCGGCCCTGGAAAAGATAGACGACCTAGAAAACAGGAGCAGGCGATGCAATATCCGAATAATTGGCCTACCTGAAGGGGAGGAGGGGACTAACCCGGTCTCGTTCCTCAGGACCTGGCTGCCCAATCTGCTTAACACCGACTTCAAGAATCATCAGGTAAAGATAGAGCGTGCGCATCGTGTCCCCTCACGTCTTCCCACATCAGGAGAACGACCGAGAGCGCTGATGGTAAAACTACATAATTTTCAAGACAAGGCACGCGTTCTGCAGGCAGCGAGAACCGCGAGTCAGCTGGTCTACAAACGCCATAACATCTCTATCTTTGAAGACTTCTCTGCGGCCATTGTGAGGAAAAGACAAGCCTTTGGAAATGTGAAGAAACGACTCCGTGAACGAGGAATTCGCTTTGCCATGATATACCCAGCGACTCTTCGAATAGGCCTACAGCACAACGGAGGCGAAAAATTCTTCAAACAGCCGGCGGAGGCAGAGTCTTTTCTGGACGGTCTGCCCGAACCATCAACCACCACTTCGCCAGGTACAAATCGCCCCCGAGAGGCTGAGTGACATGGTAACAGACTGCCCATGCTTTTTGTGACATACTTCTACTGATGTTTCGTTCATATTTTAAGGAGTTCAACGACTTAATTCCTGGGACACAACAACTAAGCAATATTTGTAATATGTTATTGTTCTGAGTTTGAGGGGGTAGATGATTAAAGGGAAAAAATATTAAGGAGAATATAACAATGGTATGACTTAAAGACTGAATTAATATAACGTTAATATATAGAAGGCTGTTGCCGCAGCAGACTGCCGAGAATCATATCAAAGGTTTCTAACCTTGCGGTGCTCTTTTTGAATACCGCGCTTTTTTTGTTTGTTATATCTAAGCTTCGGTCATGTAATGTTTCCAAGGAGACAGAATGGCGATCGCTATTGCTCTCAAATGTGAAACTGACCAGCGTCAGACTTCCCTTGCCTATTCTTAAATATGTTTGTAAGCTGTTAATTGTAAATAGTTCTGGTTTCCGTTCGACATACAGGGCAACACATTTTTTTTTTCTTTTTCTTTTCTTTTTTTTTCTCCTTTCCTTCTTCTCAATACTATACATGGCATCACCGTTTATTCAACTTTTATGGGTACACCCTTCATGTATATCAGACTTAAACAGATTACTCCTTGGTTATGTTAATGAATAAATCAATACTAAACATATGTAGCTGGAATGTAAAGGGCATTAAAAATCCAGTAAAAAGAAAAAAAGATTCTAAACTATTTAAAAAAAGAACAAATTCATATTGCATTTCTGCAGGAGACGCACCTAACAGACAGTGAGCACATCAAATTAAAGAGAGACTGGGTGGGACAAGTATATGGCTCGTCATTCACCAGTAAAAGTAGGGGAGTTGTCATTCTTGTAAACAAATGCATACCACTATCAGACATTAACACATACTCCGATAAATCAGGACGGTTTATCCTGCTTAAAGCTACACTAGCTGGACAACCCATTACCCTTTTGAATGTTTATATCCCCCCTATTCAACCTAACGAAATAATTACACAGGTTTTTTCTAAGTTCGCTGAATGGCAATGTGAACACAGTATAATCGTTGGTGATTTTAACTGTACACTGCTACCAAAGCTAGATAAATCTCCACCATCTAATGATAGGCCTTCCAACAGAGCACAAGCTCTGTATGAGACATGTGAAGAAATTGGCCTGGTAGATGTTTGGCGAGCTCTTCATCCCAGAGACAGAGAATACACATTTTTCTCTAGAGTCCATAAAACTGGAAGCAGAATAGACTATTTTTTCTCTCCCAAAACTTCACTTCAAAATGTAATAGATTGCAATATTGGGAATATTGTAATCTCGGATCACGCTCCCGTTTTTCTCAGGTTAGGCCTATCCAACCAAATATTTTACCCAGCTTCTTGGAAATTCAAACCATGGCTCGTTCATGACCCAAAATGTGAATCTTTCCTTAAAGAGCAAGTTAAACTATTCCTTATGGACAATAAAACCCCAGACGTGTCCCCCAATTTGCTTTGGGACACTGCAAAAGCTTACATTAGGGGATTAATTATCTCCTATGTATCCAACCAGAAAAAAAAACAGCTGGCAAACCAGAGAAAATTAGAAACTATCCTCCATGATTTACAAACAAAATATAATACGCGCCCCTCAGATGTACTCCTGGCCGAGATAGAAACCGTAAAAACCTCTCTTGAAACAATTCTCACTAATAAAGCTGAAAAAGCAGTATTCTTTGCTAGACAGCAGATGTACGAATTTGCTAACAAACCACCCCCCACCAAAGAGCGAGCAAACCTATTGCGGAGCCGGTCTCAGGCGCAGGTCATATCCAGTATCAAAGATAAAGAAGGCAGGTGCCATCACGATAATAAAGCAATTAACAAAATTTTTAGGGCATTTTATAATAGGCTTTACACGTCCCAATCGGGCTTTTCTTCGGGTGATAATATGAATAAATTCCTTGCAAACTTAAATTTACGGGAATTAACTGAGGAGCAAAGACAGACGTTAAACAAACCAATTGAACTCAGCGAAATTTTGAATTGTATTAACAGTCTCCCCAAAGGAAAAGCACCAGGGCCCGATGGGTTTACTGTGGAATTCTTTCAGAAATTTAAAATGGAGTTAGCGAGCTTAATGCATGAAATGATACAGTATTCATTTGATACTAATAAGCTTCCTGACTCCATGACAGAAGCCAACATTTGTGTTTTTCTAAAAAAAGGCAAATGCCCTGAGGAGTGCGGATCGTATCGCCCTATTTCTTTGCTTAATGTGGATACAAAAATGTTAGCGAAGATATTAGCTATCCGGCTTGAATCAATACTCCCCACAATAATTAATCCTGACCAGACTGGCTTTGTTAAAGGCAGATCTTCAGCTCATAATGTTAGAAGGCTTCTTAATATAATTCAGTATTCAAATCAGCATACAAATTCTGGGTTAGTCATCTCATTAGATGCTGAAAAGGCATTCGACAGGGTCGAATGGCCATATCTATTCTCCGTGCTCTCTAAATTTAACTTGGGTGATGTTTTTATTAAATGGATAAGGATTCTTTACTTCTCTCCCACAGCGAGAGTTATTACTAATGGTCTTAAATCCCCTGAATTTACATTAGCGCGTGGTACCAGGCAAGGATGCCCAATGTCGCCGCTGCTGTTCGCACTGGCTATTGAACCACTGGCTGCGGCCATTAGAGATGACCCATCCATTGAAGGGCTTAGACTAGAAAAGAGAATGCATAAAATTTCACTTTATGCCGATGATATCTTGATTTACATCAACTCTCCGCAACAATCAATTCCATATCTAATTGATACGATTTCCAATTTTGGCTCCTTCTCGGGGTATAAAATAAATCTTTTAAAATCAGAAGCAATGCCGTTAAGTCAATCGCATTTCCACGACCCCACAATCTCTCACCCATTTAAATGGTCTCCGGCGGGCTTTGTCTATTTGGGTATAAAGATTACGCCGAATTTGGAAAATCTATATAAAAACAATTTTGTCCCTATCCTTAAGAATATTAGATCAGACCTGGATAGATGGTGTAATCTTCCCCTATCCCTATTAGGCCGTGTTCACCTCATTAAAATGAATATTCTACCCCGCCTTCTATACCCATTTCAAATGCTACCAGTTCTCAATTCCTAGCAAAGCACTAAAACAGTTACGTGGCTACATTATTTCTTTTATTTGGCGGAAAAAAAGACCAAGACTGAGATATAGCTTCTTAACATTACCGAGCAGATGTGGAGGTCTAGCGGCCCCGGACATTAAACTATATCAGCTTTCTGCCCATCTTCGTTTTATACTGGAATGGCACTTAAACGATCCAAACTCAACTTGGATAAGCACAGAAGCTATAACTCTTGGGCCAATTCCTCTACGCAACTTACTATATCTTTCACCCAAAAAACAGCGAATTCTAACTAAAGATAATTTTATTCTTAAGAATATGATTAAAATATGGAGATTAGTCCGCAGAACAGAAGGGCTCAACTCCCACCTTTCATTTCTCACACCCTTACATAACAACCCAGATTTCCCCCCGGGTATGAATGACGGCCCCCCCCCACCCCCCCCCCCTAAAACATTGAGAGACAAGGAAAATACTTGTCTCATTAGAAGACCGGATTGAGAATTAACGCTAATAACCTTGTTCATTGAAGCCATTCCACGCACAAACACTACTTGATCTTAATAAGAAGTTCTTCTTGATATACCATCAGATACGCAGCTTCATAACAAAAAATCTCAGGGTCTATTCAAGTGGCCTCTGTATATCTCCAGTGGAGGAACAATTAAATAAACTTACTTCATCTCGATCTGCATCCAAAATCTTCTATAGTATTTTGATAAGAGCAAATACAGATAGCTCAGATAAAACTAGGGTGTTATGGGAAAAGGACTTTGGGGAAGAAATTCAGTCAACTGATTGGGAAGCCATATGTGAGATGCCTTCCTATCTTGCCAATAACTCTGCCTGGGAAATGCAGTTTAAAATTGTTAATCATCTGCATGTGACTCCTGCTCAAAGACATAAAGTAAACCCAAAACTCTCCAACCTCTGCAATAAATGTAAAAGTCTAGAAGGAACCCTCATCCACTGTTTCTGGAGCTGCTCGAAAATACAACAATTCTGGACGGGCGTCCTAAAGGAACTTGAGAGAATTTTTTGCTGCTCATTACAAATAGACCAATGACTTGTTTGCTTGGCATGAGCCAGGAACTCCCGTCCAGATTCCAAGGGACCCACCTTCTTCAAATCTTACTCCACTGTGCCCGCAAATGCATACTTGTATGCTGGATAACAGACCAAGTTCCATCAATAGCACAGTGGATTAACACAATCAAAGGCCTTATTCCATATGAAGCTTTTTCAACAGCATTAAAAGACAAACCTTTTCAATTCTATAAAGTATGGGACCCCTTCTTTACCTATCTTGGGGCTGGAGAGAGACATTTACTAGCGCTGGGAATACGGAACCTGGCGTGGAAGGACTGATTAACAACCCAGCGGTGATGTAAAATTTTTTTTTTTTTGGTTTTTTTTCTCGGCTTCTTTCTTTTTCCTTTGTAAAAAATGTATTTGTAATACTGTATTTTAATGTGTGTTATTTTGCAGAAATTCAAAGGAAGGCCACCTGGGAATTTATAGTAGCTCGGATTGTGTCACCTATGTGACTCCCTGTAAAATGTCAAAAAAGAACTAAATACTAAAGAGCAATACTAAATATACAAGAGAAAATAAGATAGGTCTCTTAAAATGAACAACTAATTTGTTTTCTTTTTAGAAATATTTTAAATTTTTATTGCTGAAATTGCATACATTAATAATCGTGAAAACTAAACCTATTTAATTGCCAAATTACATTCAAAATGCAAATACAAATATCAATAAAAAATAAAAATAAAAATACAAAAATAAATTTCACATTACTTTAAAAAAGGTAAACCGTACAAACTAAAACTAAGGCATAAATAAAAATAATAGTAATAAAAATAATAATAAAACCTAAACATTGCATTTATGTCGTGAAACTTAGCTTTCAAGTTTCAGCCTAACTAAAGCTAAAGCATGACATAAGCCTTTACTGTCTTCTTGGAAGGCTTTGTGGCTTTTGTGAGAGGCAAACATCAGTGGACAGGAAGGTAACTTGGAACAAGAACAAGAGTCCATACACAATTTTTAAACACATTTTTCTGCAACATAAAATTAGAGTTATTTGGAGAATAAACACTCTTAATGTCAATATACTGGGAGGTGTGTGTGTGTGCGCGCGTTTTGTGACAAATGAGGACATAAATTAATGACAAAGGTATGACATAGGTATAACAAGGAGAAGGTGACTTTTCAGGACAATAACCCCATGTCCCCACTTTTCAAAACGCATATAAATCACACAGAATGGAGTGTATTGAAAATCTGAAATAGCACAACATTTCCGTAAGGGGTAGGTTTAGGGGTAGGGGTGGTGTAGGGCAATAGAAACGGTCTGTACACAGCGCAGTATAATTAAAAAACATACGCCTATGGGAGGTCTCCCACTTTCACAAAAAAACAAAAATGTGTGTGTGTAGTGAAAACTGTTTGTGATATTCTTCATATTCTGTGTGCTGGTCAGTTCACAGCAGTGATATAAATTAATCTTTTCCAATAAGTTAAAATTTATTTTTAAATTTTATGGGCATTTTTACTTTTATAAAGCCTTTTTTTTCTAAAAGTGTGCATCATCTTTAGAGTCAAATTCTTATATTTAATCAGTTCACTTAGAATATAAAAAGACATTTGGCTGTACCAAAATCTAAATTTAATCAGTATGCAAAATCATCTTTGCCATGGCAGAGGAAACACAGAAGCGCATGGGAGGAATTTCAACACAAGAGGGACCATGAATGCATTTAACCTGCCAGGTACAAAGGCCATAAATAATATTTGTTATTTAACACATAAAAACATGGAATACTGGTATTCAAATTACTTGAAAAACGAGAAAAGATACTGTAAATGCTTGCAGCAGGTGGCAGCAATGTCACTGTTAAGAAGTGGGCAGTTGCGGACTGGAAACCGAATCATTTTAACGGTTGATTCATTCAGGAACAAAACAATGTCATGTTGCTCAGAGACGCACAACAGTGCTGTGGCTGTGTTTGGAATTTTTTTGTTGGCAAAATAAAGCAAAAAACAGGCAATATAGTATCTGAAACGTAAGTCTCATAATATCACCTTCTTGTTTATTAAACTGCTGAATAAAATCACATTTGTAATCATGCTAATTTTAGAGGTGAAAACTGGCACTCTTCATGTGACTAACTTTCTTTCTGTGGTATTTTATGCACAATGGCGTTTAGTCTTTCACAAAACATAGATAACGTAGGGACATTATAACTAGCCACCAAATTGATTTAAGGTCTTAAATATGTCCAGTGCTTTTTTTTAAGTCTGGTCCCTGTTTTATACAGTCTATGGTTCCCATGGTCCAGCGTTTATGGGTGGTTGTCAGTAATAATGGTCAGGGGAGTGTTCCGTGTGTGTTACAGTAAATGGCCTAGAAGAGATGATGTTTTGTATTCGAGTTACTCGAGGTATTCGAGGAATCATTTCAGCCCTAGTGTGTGTATTTAGGTGCGCTACAATAAATCCACCAGTGTCATCAGCATTAAAAATATGTCGACCGATATATCGGCCGATATCTGGAATTTTTTAAATATCGGCATCGGCCAATCAGTTTTTTTCTGTTTGGCCGATGCGTTCGTGTTGGGACTTTTATTTTGACAGCGCTGAGAACGGCAGCCGCAGCACCTGAGCGCACACCACATTCTCCCTCTTGTTCACTGTCGTCATTTAGTTCTGTCTAATATGGATAGAAGTCCGTCTAATAATCAGAAAGAACTGTTAAACAAAAGGAATTAAAAATGTATACAAAAAGTATTATAACAAATGCTTTTATATTATTAGTAATAAAAAGTCAAACATTATAATACTTTTCATTTGCCTCAGCATTCAGAAAACACGCATTTATAATTTAAACAATCTTGACATGTCTAATGACCATTTAATTTCACAAACCTTCAGACTTAGTTCGAATCTAGTTGAGATTTGTGAAGTGGGCATTGGTATCTGCATGATCGCGTGTTCCTTGGGTGACGGTTGATCCAGGCTGACAGGAGAGAGTTAAGCTCACTGACGACTGCGCGCGACAAACTTTAATAGTGATTTCAAATTATGCGACGCTTTATGCATTGCCCACTGTCATCTCATGTCAATTTTAATTGGTGGCTATATGTAAAATGAGGTTACCTGCTTATTTAAAAAAATAAATAACATAAAAAATGAATTCACAACAAAACTTCCAAGATAGATAATGACGGTGCCCGTTGGTTACCGTGTTACTCCTTTTAATTAGATTTATTAAATATTTAGTTTATTTGTGAAAAACGCCTTTGTCTTTAAAGTAACGTATGTTTTGATGTTTACACAATTTTTTTAAATAATTTAATAATATTATCCATTTTCAAATTGTTTTCAAATTTCTTAAATATAAATTAAAATAAAAAAAATTATATCAGCTTTATGTCGGCCATCGGCCACCCTGCTTTCCAAAATATCGGCATCGGCATCGGCTGTCAAAAAAACAATATCAGTCGACCACTACTAAAAATTAAAATAACATGACAGGAGTAAAATCACAAAAAAATCAAGATTATATTAAAATAAATAATAAAAAGCAGAGGCCTCAAAACAGATCCCTGAGGAACACCTCTCATAATCTGCAATGGTGCAAATGAATGGCCTTCCATTTGCTCACATTGTGTTCTACCCACTAAGTAGCTTTCGAACCAAGAGGCTGTCTCATTTGACATTCCAATTTGTTTCAATCTAGTTTTTAATAAACTGAAATCAACGGTATCGAAAGCCTTGGACAGATCGATAAAAAGTGATAAAAAAATAATGACCTTTATCAAGCACCTCAATGATATTGTTTATAACCCTAGTCACAGCTGTGGTTGTACTGTGTTGTTTCCTAAAACCAGACTGATTACGTGATAAAATATCATGTTCTGTAAGATATGAAATCAACTGCTCACTAATTAGATTCAAAAACCTTAGACAAAGTACAAAGTTTAGAAATCGGCCTATAGTTATTCATATCAGAAAGATCTCCTCCTTTTAACAATGGGACAACAAAAGCAGATGCCCATATATTTGGGAATGCATTTAAACTCAGTGAGATTATAAATATATGTCAAAGAGGCAGCAATGTAATCTGCAGCTAATTTTAAAAAACGTGGTTCTAATTTGTCAGGACCAGCTGACTTATGTACATCTAGTAGTTTGAGAGCTTTTTTTATCTGACAAGTAGAAAGTGGTTTAAAACTAAAATGAATTGCTGTTAAATGCCTTCCTCTGATTTCCGTATCATTATTCATATCTATAGTTTTAGGTACCTTTAGCGATGATCCTACAGCAACAAATATTTATTAAAACGGTTCAGCATCTCTCCTTTATTTAAGATTTTTATGGTACTGTCCATTATGTACAACGGAAGTCCTTCAGGCTTTTTTGCACCTGAAATAGAGTCAATATGTTTCCAGAATTTCTTAGGTTTGTTTAGATTACGAGTTGTTTCATTTAAAAAGTAATCAGCTTTGGCTTTCCTTGTCATCGTTGTACATAGAGCTGGGCGATATAGCCAAAAAAAATCATCAGTCGATATCGATAATTATACAACAGTTCGTTCTGGTTCTCAAAACTCAGAACCGTGAGATATTGTACTGGTATAGCTACAGGAAAGCCCTTTCACAATTTTGTATCACTCCACTTATTCTAGCCGGGTCTATGTTTTTTTTTAATTATTCACTGAGCTAATCGTAGAGTACGTTACTTAATATAAGAAGAAACGTCTAGCCTCACGGTCTCTCTCTCTCTCTCTCTCATTTGGATGCACGTCTTGCCGCATTGTTTCTCTTATAACCTCATTATTTCTCACTAATAACCTAACTGAAGCAGCACATGTCCTTGATACGAATTCTAAAAGTGACGTATGTTTAACTGTCAACTTGAGTTTGAATCCGTGGCGGAAGGAAGTAGTTCCGCACAAAAGAGGGTTTTATTAGGCACTCCGTTGTTTCTTGTTTAATTACACACATGTTCCATCAAACTGTTGTATAAACGCAATATCACTCTCGTACTCGAGCAATACCAGCTCTATATCAGCGGCTGTGATTGCCTCCGGCACTCGTGCCTCTGGCCTAATCACAGCCATGCTAATATAGAGCCGGTATCGCTCTCGTACTCGAGTGATATTGCTCATTTATCACGATAAACATCAAATCTTTATTTCTTTCAAGTTTAAAGGCAGATTTTTGCTCCAAAGTTAAAGTTGTAGAAACTAGACCATTAAGTTGGGCTCATTATAATGATTTAACAAAATAAATATCTAAATAGAAAAATGTATTTCTTAGTTTCTGCATGTTCTAATGAGTGATATTGTTTCAAATAAAGAAACAGGTTTGGGTTGCCTGATAATATTAATAATAATAATATCACTTTTTTGTCTATTAGAAATGCATATTTGATAGTAGCTTGAGTTAAGATGCTGAGGTAAATTTTTGTTCATTGTCAAAATCAGTAACATCTGTAAAATTGTAGCAACCTCAGTTATATATGGTTACATTTATTTTCCCCAGGTTTTTTTTTTTTTTTTTTTAATTAAGCATTGGTCTCCTATAGTAGCATACATTTAAATCATGATGATAAACAGTTAAAACCACACATATAGAATATAAATATATGTTTTTTAGGAAGCCTATTTGTATGAAAAACACTCTGTATAAATGCACACATGCTATAGCTTAATCACAAATAAATACTATAATTATATTCCATTAATCTGTAAATAAAAATGCAATGTGAAATATCCACATTTCTGCCACAATACCATGGTGCAGTGAGTGTTACTGCAGTAAATTCATGGTAAATTATGGCGATTTGTAGTGAGTGAAAGCATTATGACTATTCGTTTGCCACATGTTTCTCTGTTTGTCATTTGTGTTCATCGCGGAAGTCCAGCGCTTACACTGGATCTCACGGCCTGCTGTCTGAGGGCTCACGTGACCGAGTGTGAACAAACTGCGGAGTGATCTCGCGCCGACAAAATGAGCCAATCGGCCGTCTTGATCCTTTGATCCGAGCAGAACTTAAACGGTCTGTGTGGTCGTGTATAGCTGTTGGGCGCAGATAAAACATGATTATCTTCGAATCATTTAATCGACAATCTTTCAGACCGTTATCGAGGGAAATTATATAGCGATAATTATCGTTATCGAAATATCGCCCAGCCCTAGTACCTAAACTAGGTAGATACCTAAAAGTATCACAAGAGTTTAACTTCAGCAGACAAAGACTGTAACCAGTTCGAATTTGGATCTCCAATTAATACTATTTCCTTAAAATTTAACTTAGATAGAGAATCTGTTAAAGATAAAAGAGATTCATTTGTTGCTGACGGAGGTCTATAACAACCCACAACAGAAAGAGCTAAAGTCTTTGAAAATACTACATCGACTGCCAGTAATATATTGATTTAGATATCAACAGAGTTGCCGCATACCTATTTTTTACATAAATCGCTAACCCGCCCCCTCTTTTTGGCCAATCGATTAAAAAAACATTATATACTTCAATATTAATGGCATGGTTTGTAATTGAACTTTAAAGCCAGGTTTCAGAGATTACCAGAACATCAGCATCTCTATTCTTTATCCCTATACACACTGTATCCATTTTAGGAAGTAAACTTCGTACATTTAAATTAGATCTGATTTTAAAATCTGCTGGAGTAGAATATGAGGCTGGTACATCTTGTGGACCTGGATTTAATGCTACATTCCCAGAAATCAACAAAAACATAATTATAAAACTTTTGCGCAAAGCTGATCTAGGTAAAGAATCCCCATATGCTACACATTGAAAAAGACAGGGCAATGTATAAACATATTGAGGAACATAATGATACAACTTCGTTGAGTTCATATGCATATAAATCAACACGCATATGTTTAGATTTTGACGGTCACTCACAGTCATTGAAGCACAGGTATACCTCCCGTTATCGGTCCCTTTTGACAATTGCACGTGAATACCAAAGTCTGACTGTCCGACTAGGGTAGAAGAATATTTGCTAGTATCATAGCTTGTTTGAATATGACACCGCATGAATAAGACGAACAAAATTATTCGCCAACTTCCGTGCTGCATTGCTCCTCTAGATCCACGGAAAGGCAGTGACTGTAAATTTATTAACTTGAACAGCGAATTTACACCTGGAGTCAGATTCCAAACAAATCCAGCCTGGAACCTCCAGGCCATGGCCCACTAAACCACACTCTTCCCGAATCCAGAATAGCGAGAAAACTCTTACCATGCTGCATTTCACCTCCTCAAAGCAGCCATTTAAAGCAGACCAGGGTACATGTAGGTCGCTGAGCCAGTGTAGCGAACCACAAGTGACGAGCACAAAGATTAATTCTCGATCAAATACGGGCCGTCAAGTTCAGTTGCCTTTACAAACAACAAGTTCCAATGAGGATCCTGTGCAGCTCATCTACGTCTTCCAGTCATACATGCAGACAAACAAAACCCAGTTGCATTTACCCTTTAAAAAAGTTTTTGTAAAAAAGTTTTGTAAAAAAAAATTTAAGATGAGAGCGTAAAAAGGAAGAAAAAAATCACTAATCAAACAAACAGGACAGACGACGTACTACTGCTGCACCATCTTGGTTTTGGTGAAAAATATCCATATTTAAAATGTTACAAATACTTTTTTCTCACTTCCGCTGAATGTCATACGTGCAAGCCATTCCGGGTGGATGACGTAGGACGTATGCGTCGCGCACATGCCTGTGAGATATGCTAGTCTCGCGAGTCGCGAGTTTGTTTGCAGGAGCAAAGGAAGCAAAGTTTCCTTACTTTAGCTTACCCTTTCCTCTTGGCTTATATTGAAATTAGGGATGCACCAAACGTTCGGCAACCGAAATTATAAGCGAAAAGACCGAATAAATTGTACCGAAAAATTACGTGACGCGATCAAATAGAGGCACAAACTAATGCAGCAAATATGACGGCAGTGTGGAAGCATTTAAAACTGTCAGAGAAAGACGCAAAAACCATTACAAGCACCGACAGAGAGAGACTGTTTAGGACTGCATCACATGTCTTCGATGAGAAGAGGAAGAGGTGGTTGTTGCTGGTTACGTATGAGATTGAAAATCGCAAAGGCCATAAGGGTTCGTCACCCCAAAATTAAAATGTTGTCATTAATTACTCACCCCCATGTCTTTTCAAACCCGTAAGACCTTCGTTCATCTTTGGAACACAAATGAAGATATTTTTGATGGAATCTGAGAGCTGTCTGACCCTGCATAGACAGCAATACAATTGAAATGTTCCCAAGTCCAGAAACGTCGCAAGGAGATCTGTAAAATAATCCATATGACATCAGGGGTTCAACCGTAATTTTACAAAGCTACGAGAATAGTTTTTGTGCGCAAAAGAAAGAAAAAAAAATGACTTTATTCAACAATTCGTCAACTTTATTCGACAATGCGTCACGCCGGATCTGTTTCCTTTGCTTTGTTGTGCTTTGATCTGAACGAAAACAGCATATCCGTGTGACACAGCTGACACAGAACAGCATACGTTGTTTACGTCCAGCGGATACTCTCCAAAATGCCACCAGAGGAGACGAATTGTTGAATAAAGCCATTATTTTTTTGTGCACAAAAAGTATTCTCATAGCTTCATAAAATTAAGGTTGAACATGATGGGAACATGGACTATTTTAACAGTGTCCTTACTACCTTTCTGGGCTTTGAACATGGTAGTTTCATTGCTGTCTATGGAGGGTCAGAGATCTCTCAGATTCCATCAAAAAGATCTTAATTTGTGTTCCAAAGATGAAAGAAGGTCTTACGGGTTTGAAACGACATGAGGGGACATGGGTAATTAATTACAGAATTTAAATTTTTGTGTGAACTCTCCCTTTAAACAATTAAATAAACTGCAGAATGTCATGTTTTCTAATACACGCACAAATTGCGTGTATTCAAACAGTGCTGCACGAGCTCACGGGGCAGCAGGGTTCAAAGTCCAAAGCGCGAGGAAAATCTGCGCTGAAACAGTGTTACTTGTCAGTTGCTCAGTAACATTTTTGTGATTTTTTTTTTTAAAGGCATGTGACAATGCGATACATGCAACAAACGTCTTCCCAAATTCGTAATGAAAATCATTTGTCAACAAAAAGAAGCACCGAGGTCTTGCTGCGGGTTTCTGCAAAATAAAAGCTGACAAAAAGCAAGAACTCCATCAACATTAATAAATGTTATAACTGTAATTTTACTGTTGTTCTGTAAAATAAAATAAAAATGAAAATAATAATTACAACAGCTCATTTATTGTAACATTTACACATACCCCGGTTTCAACAGGACAAGGTTTAAGCATAGTCCTAGGGCTCAAATGTAGTCTGAAGCTGTTTCAAATGAAAGGAAAACTTGCCTGACTGATCTAAAATATATCAGTGCCTTGTTTGTCTCAAGATGCAACCAGTCAATGTGTTTTTCTAAGGCACATTTATAAAAAATTACTTAAATATCCTAATTGAACTATGGCCTAATCCTGGCTTAGGCTAAGCCCCGTCTACGAAACAGGGCCTTATTCAAGAAAGGGGTCTAAAAATTGCCAAAAAAAATATATTCAACTTAATAATTTTAAGTTAAGCTGTGTTTTATTGGTATAATGTCTGCTCGAATGTTAAAAAATGTTCACGTTAAGTAAATATTTAAATAGTTGGTTTGTATAATGATTTTTTCTTCGGAAAAGCAAGGACAAAACAGTTAAAAGCACATTTGGCTATGTAATTTAGCATGGTGAAGAAATCCTCGAATCTTCTTACAATCCTCGGTTTGTGCTTCTAATTCATGAACAGCTTTTTTGTTTTGCTGTCTCTCCTCCCCGCTTCCGTGTTCATCAATAATCACCGGCGCGTGTGCTACACCTACGTCATCCGCCGGAATGGCTTCTGCCTATGACAGTTAGCGGAAGTGAGAGAAAAGTGTTTATAACATTTTAAATATGGATTTTTTTCTTACAAAAAAACATGGATTCGCTACAAGGAGGCCTTTATTCACCCCCGGAGCCATGTGAGGCACGTTTTATTACAAATGCGCGCCGCTTTATTTGACGACTTGTGGACTGTTGAACAGAAACACCCGCCCACTGCCAGTCTAGCCGATGCCAAGAGCAGGATCATTTTCATGACAAATCTGAGTGGACTTCTTTTTTTGTTTCCTTTTCGTATGAAAGAATAAAGTCATATACACCTAGGATGCTTTGAGGGTGAGTAAAACATGGGCTAATTTAAATTTTTGGGTGAACTAACCCCTTTAAAGCCGAGGCTATGATTGTTGCCTGCAAAGAAAGGTAAGGCACATATTCCAGGAATCCCTGTGGCTGTAGATGAATAAAACAGAAGAACGAACACAAGATTGGACAATATAGGGTCATCGAATTCTCAAGCCTTCTTGAGTATTTACACATAGTAAAGTATATTTATAATGCAATGCTAATCGACATAGCCTTTATCGCTGTGTAGGATACTATGAAATAATATGTTGATATGTTGAAATAAAACTTTGTTTATTATTGAAAAGAAACTATCTTTCAAAAGTAATATGTTTCTTCCATTTCTAAAATTATGTCACCAAACACTCTTATTTTTCACGAGTCACCACTTTTTTTCACCCCTTTTCAGGATCCAATCAAAGTCTCACCCCACTTTTCTCATGGAATATCCTGTTTAACTTGGAAATATGTCACATTTTACGGATGTAAAATAGGTTGTGAACTCTGCTTCAAAGCAGTGTTAAAAGTGGAGGACCAAAAACATAACCTTAAATTTGTCCACTTAGCTCACTAACTTAATACTGAGGGCCTTTCAGTACCGTGTGCTCTGTACGTGAGCTAAAAATGGTGGATTTTAGTATAAAATATAGACTTATCAGAAACCAAGATGCCAAGAAACAGAACGGAATGAAGGGGCAGATGGTAATATTGAAGTCAATGGTCCTAAAATTGTCATTTTTCTGAGCTCAAGCTAGGTCTGGATTATTGCATTTAGTGAACTGTCATATCTACAGATGGCATAGAGGGCTGATTCATTTGTAATTTCCTTGAGAATATATACAATTTCCTTTTCTCGAAAATATAAAAAGGCTTGAAACCCTTATAAAACCCCTCAGCGTTGCAAAGAATTTTGCTTCTTCTTATGATGCTGTTCAGAAACATGTGATATGTTAAATGCTAAAACGCAAACAAAAATGTGAATGCATCTGTTTGAAGCTTGTCAATTAAACCCAAAATATACATTGTTTTTAATGCATTCACAAAGGTATGCATACAATGGGCAAGATGCGAATTTCGCCATAAGCACACCTAATTTTTATTTATTTTTTCTGAACTAATTAGATAGTCCACAAGTTGCCAACAAGTGGCCCGGCTTGTTGTTTTACAGTCAGAGAAGGAATGGAGGAGACAGAACAACAACAACAAAATAGTGGTAATGCAACAACAATAAACGCCTGCATTGATTTAAAAGTAACTTTAGTTTAAAAGAGTACAAAGATATTTTTATCGCTTATAACTTCTGGAGAGAAATAGCACAGACGCTGGACAAGTATTTTGTGTGCATGCTATCAAATGGAATAAGTTGAAAGAATAGATTAGTGATCAAACGATATTGATTTTTTATAACCGATACCAATTATTTGCATGTTTATGTGCCCGATAACCGATATGCAGAACTGATATTTATTTACTGTTATAAGTAAATAAATGACTGAGTGAAGTAAGAACAAAATACTTCACTTGGGTTCATCTTTTCAGTATTTTTTTTTTTAAGTGTTGAAAAATTAGCAGTCTTTCATGTAAATTAATCTCATATACAACAATAAAAATACGTTTTATTTATCAACAGCAATGAAACACTAAATTTAACAATAAGGGGCAAAATAAATGTAGAATGTCGAATGTTTTCAAAAAGGAGGAAAATAAATTGAAAGGGACAAGGAGTAATATCAAACTTCATTTTTAAACACAATTTTAGGCTTCAATCCATTCTCTGGAATAATTGTAATATCAACAAACAAACCATTGTATTTTATATTTCTCAACTGGATGTTATAATCAGAATTGATTAATAATCTTTTTGTCCTTTCTAGGTTATGAAACGCTGCTGAAAGCGTGGTATCCTATGCATTACACAGAAAATATACTCAAAACTGCGCATCGCTCGTGGAGAAAAATAATTAATTTCCATAGAGTTTTATTTATTTAGATATTTATTAGCGAAATAATGGGTATATAGTAAATGTTAATACAATTTAGGGGTATTTTAAACAAGTGAATCTTGTTAAAAATTACATGCTGTGGCCGTGCTGGAGCATTCCCTGAGCATCAACCACATCAACCCGCTGAGTGAACAGCAATATGAAAGCGGCTTCACGAGATTAATGATGAGCAAATATACAACAGAGAGAGAATTAAATTCAGCGCTTTTATTTCCAACATGCACTCATTCATTACTGTATTATTTAACTCATGCAAAGTTACGTCTTTATTGGGAGAGGATCTTGACAGATTATCTTACATGACTCCGTGAGTTGGTCTCTATTTCTTAGAGTCAAGCTGCATAAACTACATTTCAGGCATTTATTTAATGCATCTAATTTGTGCATAAATGGCTATTATGTTAAATAAAGTTTACTAACTACAACAAATCAAGTACGTGCACCATGCCGTTGTTGTTGTCTCGTCTCCCCTCAGACACGCTGCAATGGCGATCCTGCGCGCAATTCTCAAAGCACCCACAAGATGGCGGCGTTTATCGGTGAATCCGATATAACAAAACCGATATCCGATTATTGTAAAAATGCTTCAATATCGGGAAAAATATCGGTAAATTGATATATCGGTCAACCTAGATTAGGCATTGTATTGTCTTAAACATTTCTTTAAACAAAGTGACAGTGAGACACGACTGGTCCCCTGCCAGAAGTACTAATGAAGTTTGATTCCCAAGACTGTCCAATAAACAACAGGAAAAACTTCAGATCTACAGGTGTAATGTTGACCCCAGGACGTAGGGTGTAAGAATATAAAAGGATTTTACACCTGACTAAGTGTGAGAGTCTTTTATGACCTTGTATTAGTAGATCATAAAAGACAAGCTGGACTGTCCCACCTTTATCTGTATTCACACACTGTATTCAGAATAAGGCCTAAACTGAAGGCGTCAGTGGCACAATGTCCTATTACCAGCCTGTCTAAGTTCATAATGTGGTTAACATTCTTGAGAATAGAGAAAAAATAATGGGCTTTTGAGAGGGACAATGGTCAACAAGGCATGCGATGTTGAGGCATTACACCATATTGTTGACTTACCTCAAACATCTAATGAGGACGTGTCCTACTTCTTATGATACAGAATCAAGTTTATACAAAACAGAACACTGACTAATTTGTGTTGCACTTTTAGAGCTAAGCTTTAGGACAGGTTAAGGGTGTGACGCTAAAGTGCAGTCAATAACACAAGAGGCGATTTAAGACAGGGAGTGAGAGGAACTGCTAGGCGTGCACCACTGCCACCCTGCAAAAACACAACCTCAGTCACACCCAGGGCCAACTGCACCCTTCTCCTAAAAATAACTGTGCTCTAGGACAGTGGCAGTCCCTAACTGTCTCAACTCCTAAAAACAGATGCACTTTACATCACCCCCCAGCTAGTTGGCTTGATTAGGCTGCCAATGGATGCCTCAACCTATAACACCCTCCTGAAGCGATGTCACCCTGATAAAACCCAAAGGCTGAGACCTACAGAGGGTAGCTGAGTGTTTAACCACTTTGACCAAAGTTTGTCCATAGATGTTAATGATTACAAGCTGTCTGGCACACCCAGAGCACTCTCTGTTCCTCCAATGATAATGCCTCAGTCCACTCACCTCCCTGACTCCGTCAATTACAACTCATGCAGGAGACTCTGCTCCCAAGAATGAGCTCAGTTGCAGAATATACCATATTAAAGGCAAAAGTGGTGGTACAATTCATTTGTGTAATGTTAGGTATAAACAGGTAGTTACAGGGTCTGTCTAGGGAATAGACTAAAAAGGGCAAAGACCCCTCCGTCAGGTTAGGCACAGGCCACATGTAATTTAATTTGCGGTGTGAAAAATGAAGGGTTGTTGGGATAGAACAGATGCTTTCGATCAGGTAAAACACTCAGTTAATAGTAGTTTGAAAAACCAGCTAACGTCATTAGACCTGCATGATGTAAGTACTATGGCCCTGTGCACAGGGCCTTGTGTTTCATTTATGTCCAGTAAGTTATAATAGCTGGATGCGAAAGCCGGATAAGGTTATATATCTTAAAAATGGATTTTGTAGTGATGGGATCAAAATGCCAAATATTTTGGCCATTTTAAAATCTTATCGATAAAACATATCTAATAAGCTGGTGTGACATTATTGTTTTGTGAAAGAAATATTAAACTATTTTGAAAAATGTAACAATATTAGAAGTATTCTTGCTTCTTTGTAGTAATGCGATTCAAAGTATATATAAGGGCAGGCCAATTATAAATTGCCAAACATTTGGCGAATATTGAGATGATAGTATCAAATGCATTATTAAAAAATATAAAATTACAACTTATATATATATATTTTTTTATTTTTTTTTTGACCCCCAATTACACACTTCTTTGATTGGCCAATCCACTGCATCTGAGGTCAAATGTTCGAATAATGACTGTTGTCTGGGCCGTTGTTGTATAACTGACCGTTCATTCTGTAAATCATTCTGAACCAACTGACAAAACAAATCACAAAAGACCCCTTTGCTATATGCTGGGTCGCACTGATAGGTCTTATTTTGTGACAGTGACAAGTTGACCATACATATACACATGCAGCTATCTCTTGATATCTGTGTAACCCATTTAAAAGTTCTAAAACATACTTCTGTGCAGCAAAAACCAACACCGTTTCAAATACACTACACTACAAAACCCTCCTTACTTGGCATCATGGGATGTTCATGACAGTTTTCAGTAGCCTACAGTCCTAAACAAGCTGCAGTCTCACGTTAAACAATGCAACGTTTAGCCCTTAACAACTGAAAGATGATGACAAAAGGCAATAGCATACAGCATCACTGGGCAGCAACAACATAAGAGAATTTCTTCATCCCATGCAAATGCAAGGCTGCTGTCCCTTTAAGAAAGCAGCTAAGATGGTGTCTCATTCGGCGCGCTTCCTTCCTGCCTTCGCCGCTTTAAAACAGCACTGCAGATATGCGACGGCTCTGACAGATGTGCCACACACCGACTTTGTCACAAGTTGCACAAGTATTTCAAATGCACCAGCGTTATCGTTAGGAGGCTTTCGGATAAGCACGGGCTCAGAGCCGCATGCACAGGAGTGAAGTAATCACCCAGCAGCTCAGATATCGGCTCATTACGGTTAACGGCGAGCAAACCGAAACCGGGTGACTGCTCATAGATGAGGAACTCAGGCGGAGTCCTGCAGAATGGAAATCGGACAGCGACAGCCGTCCAAAGCAACCGGCTGCGTTGCCAAATGAGTCGATAGCGAACGATAAACGGACTTACTTTTTTGTTCCGAGTCTCCGTGTGCATCTCGGTATCTAAGCGGCGGTGAAGGGGTGGAGTGGAGGGGGGTCGATCGGATCGGGCGGGGTGATATTTGAATAACAGGGAGCTCGATGTCAGTTTTTCCACCTCGGTATTAGAGGAGAAAGGTGCGCTCGTTGCCTCGGCGGATCACAGAAATCATATCCCCGGCGTCGAGAAATAAACCCTCTTTCCGTCGCCCCGGTCGTCTTTCAGTGTGTGTTTGTTGCCGTGTTTCAGGGTTGGGCTCGAGCTGTGAGTCTCTCCTCCGCCTCTCCCTGCTGCTGACCCCACCCTGCGTCCCCACCCCTTCACTGTGTCAATCACAGGACTGTCTGAGGTGTGGGTGTGTGTGTGTGTGTGTGCAGCCCAAACCAGCGATAATACAACCTCAGAATCATCATCGCACTCTGTGTCCCCTAACCTAATGACGTCAAGTGTCACCGGATGCTCGGAGCTGAACTACTGTAGTCTTTTTGCATGAGATGATGCCCCATATGTGCATTCATTGTTTGCCTTGACTTTTGGCTTGTAACTGAGAATGAAAGGTTACTTAGCTATAGTTTGGAGACAAAAATGCCCATTAAGTAAGCTAAAGCATACAAAAACATTATGTAGGGCCCCATTAGCGTTTTTTAAATTATATTTTTGTCTAAAATGCAGAAAAGACAAAAGTCTATAGCAAGAGTTTTCAAACTGGGGTCCAAAAGGCCACTAAGGGATCTTTGAAAAATAAACATAAAAAATTAAAGGGGTCTATGATGCTGCTAAAAAGAACATTATTTTGAGTATTTGGGGAAATGAAATGTGTTTATGCGGTTTAAAGTAAAAAAAAAAAAACATTATTTTCCACATACTGTATGTTATTGTTTCTCCTCTACGCCCCGCCTTTTTGAAACGCGTCGAAAGATGTATAATCGGACTGAAATAAACGCGAGCGTGTGCTGTGATGGGAAGCTAGTCCAGCGTGAGTTGGGATGAGGAGGCCGAATACCTCAAGCGTGTGACGGAAATGTTACGCCCCTCACATACTGTTGATGC
>JADLZN010004165.1:0-23195 GCA_018155175.1 Sinocyclocheilus anophthalmus
TAGAAATCTTTTGTAACATTGTCACTTGTGATCAACACAAGATCTTTCAACACAAGAATCTTACTAGCCCCAAACATTTGAACGGTACTGTATGTTTCATTTGCCATTACTCATTCAAATATACATTATTTATTTACAGTATATTGCCATCATATCAACCATCGGTCACCTATACTCTCAGTGGGCCTCATTCATGAAACATTCGTAAATATATGAGTAAATTCGGAGTAATTTGCAAGTAAAACAGACCTTCCCGAAAACTCTCCTCCAAATTCACAAACACTTCATACACATCAGATTTGATAGTTAAACATGCGTATGTTAATTAATTCCAATCATTCGTAAATAGGGCGCTAGTGCACGCTCATTCACAATTAGCATAATCCCTGCCTATGAATTACAGCTACTCAAATTGCGTGTCCAGGAACGCAGTGGAATATTCTGGTCTACTTTCTCAGGTTTGGCTCCAGTATATTGCATAAATGCAAAAAAAACACACTAATAGGCCATATGCCTAACAATAAACATTCAATAACGTGTGTCCACCAAAGCGTTTTTAGCCAACTGAAAAATGTCAGGCGGTCTTAAAAAAACCAATTGTGGCGCCTTGAGAACGCTTGGTGGCACAGCGTTTTTCAGCTGAGACCGCTTTGGTTGCAGATTTGAAAATCATGGCAGTAACATATACTAGCATCTCATTTGAGGATATACTGATATAAAAATGCAGTAACAGCAATATTAATTCTCATTGTTGCAGTTGTTCGCACAATGGAGATTGGGCGGTGTAGCCTCGTATGTGTCCGCCCACTCATCCATGATTGGACGGACCGGCTGGGTCAAAAGTGACAATGACAAGCACGGCGTTTTACCCAAAGCTACAGTTTCTCACTCTCAGATACCAAAAACAAACACCCCGAGCAACGATTTGTAATTATGATGGCAGTGCATCAAAATTCATTGTCATCAGTTTGCCAAAAAGAACACGGAATGTTTTACGCACCATTTACACGTGGTAGGTAGCAGGTGTACATTTCTTTCGTACCAACCAACTAACATTTTGAAAATATGAGCACTTTCATGAATCTGAAAATTTACGTCGCTTTACGAACGATTTACACAAACCAAAAACATTGTTCTTTTTTTATGCCAGGTGCTATGACATGCGGCCATTGTCGCCCTAGAAAATGGTGCAACTACTTTTTGATTAGCTAAAGATTTGTGGATAAATATGGAATTTAGCTGCTGATCTTAAATGAGTTGTAAAAGGATTAAACTGCTTTAAAGCGTGTGTAAAGAGTTTAATGGTTTACTGCTTTGTGTTTGTTGTTTACTGTGGTGTCTGTGACCAGCTGCCTTTGTCATTCTGTTTTATTCTGCTCCATTTAGGAGAAACTATATAATAGATGCGTGACTCATGAAAACAGTAGAGGTCATTTCTCTCAAGATTATAGTGCAGTAAACAAGAAACCATGTTTTGTGTGAAGCCAATTTGTAGAACTTTTAAATTGTGCACTAATGCACACTCATAACATATCTGTCTTTCTGGTTGACTGTAAATTTGTGGAAAGATTTTTTTTTTTAGTTGTTCGCTGGCTGAACGATCAGCACCGTGGTACACAACCGCTCCATACAGCTTAGTTTTAATATATTTCTGTTTCATTCTTTTTCTTCCGTCGGCCGATAATACGTTGAACGGTGGTGAGATGTGAGTTGAGAGTGGAGTTCGGAGGTCTTACAGTGGCGTGAAGGAGGATCAATGTCTGAATTTGAAGGACTGCGGCCTCTCGTCTCATTTACATCCCTCACCCTGCCAACTCATTATGAGCTTAATTAGTCCTTCTCTTCTCTGTAATTAACAATAAAGAGCTTGCCAGCCCTCACGGCAGAGTTCAGATCCAGCCTGGTGCGGTTGGAAATAGCAGGAGAGCCCTTCGGAGACTTCCGGAGTTCATTCCTTCAGCCTTTCAGTTTTGGATTTGGATTTCCACTGTTTCTTATTTCCTCAAGTCAACATGAAATCAAAACTGACCCTATTTGCTTTCCTAACACACATTCGTGTTATTTCATCCGTACAGATTATTCCTGTAAAGATGTTTGTTTTATGTATTTCATAATCGTTAGACATGTGTAACCAGCATTCCTTTTGGTAAACAATGTGAACAGGAGCTATAAGCACGTTTAAAGGGAGAGTCACCAAGAAATAAAATTTGCCAGTAATATCACTCATGTCGTTCAAAAACCTGTCAGACTTTCGTTCATCTTCGTAACACAAATTAAAATATTGTTGATGAAATCCAAGAGCTTTCTGACCATGCATAGACAGCAAAGCAACTATCATGTTCAAGGCCCAGAAATGCAGTAAGGACATCATTAAAACAGCCCACGTGACATTCATGATCAATCCGTCATTTTAGGAGCTACCGAGAATGCTTTTGCGACTTTGTTCTCATAAAAATCCACAAAATAGTAATCAGCACAACGGTTTTCATCATGGGTAATCAGAATGTTTGTTGCAGCAGACAAACAGGGCTTAATTTGTAAATGAATAATGCCGGATCCAAAACAGCAATAAAAGGCGCTGTGACTCAACATGAAAAACAACTGAAGTTAAGGAAGGGGCCTGTTTTTCCACAGAAAATTCAAGGACGTCACACAACGGTGATGCACAATTATAAAGAGAGCGCATCGTTAACATAGTTTCTGCATTAACCTAATAGGGCAGCTTCAAAAACCCTGGTCAAAAGGGGTTGCCGGATGATTGTAGGTAAATGTTATATTAAGATAGTAAAACTAACAAAATTTGTTTCATAAAAATAAAATCCCATCATAGGTTGATAAATATGCGACAAATATCTGACGGAAGTCACAGGTTTTAATGAAGTGCATCCTGCTTTATTTAGCAAAAGCACAAATCTTGATGTTATTGTGAGTGTGCAAAAATAAAAGTAAAAACTTTGTGCTTTCGAATTATGTCTTACTCTTATCTGCATGACCAAAAATTATGTATTGATGTGTTCAGCTGTCGATCGCGCCGGCGCGAGCACGCTCACACACATAAAACACCACACACAAACACACACCCACATATTTTGCAACAGCAAACTTGACAGTCCCGGTCTGTTCATTATCAAAATTCATTCAGTAACCAAGCAACGGTCATGGCCTCAATTTAAAGTTTGTGGTCTAAAGGTCCACTGCCATAGCCATTTTTGCTCAGGTGACGAGGCTATTTCTGTCGATAACGAACGTGAGTGAAGTACCAAAGCCTCGACAATTATAAATAATTTTCATTCAATAATGCGAATATGGAAACATAGGATTTGTCGCGCGAATGAGAGGTACATGAGCCCAATTTACGCCTGGTACTTTCAGCTTCACTTTGGTTTGGTTTCTTTATTATATATGTTTATTTCATTCTTGTTCTGTTGGCATACATACAGTTATAGATTTGTTTTGGAGTGAGCTATACTAGCAATGTTTATACATTATAATATTTCATTTTATTTGGTATTATTTCTGGTATTATTACAGTCTCTCCAAATGTTCTGCTGCTCACAAAACAATAAGCAGTAAGCACCAATCAATGAGAGATAGTTTGAACTTAAGAAAGCTGACTGATCAAAATAATATGTTGAGGAACAATACATAACCTCCAAATAGCCACATAAACCTGCGCTCGCTCTCATATGCACGCACGCACTGTCACGATCTAATGCCGGACCCTTTAAAACAATTACCGGAACGCAAAAATCCAAAATCGGACATTTTCCGGAACAGGATCCGGTAGGATCCGGCTCAAAGGCAAGTAAGGCGCAACATCTGCATAGTAGAATGATTTCTGAAAGATATTGTGACACTGAAGAATGGTGTAATGATGCTGAAAATTCACAGGAATAAATACATTTTTAAATTAATCGATTAGAAAAGATTATTGTCAAATGTGTAATAAGTATTTCACAATATTACAGATTTTTCTATATTTTTTTTCAAATGATTGCAGCCTTAGTGAGCAGTCATATTTTAATGCACGCATGGTTGTGACATCATAACCATTATTTTACAACTTAGACCTTGAGAGAAAGTTTTGCTTTTTGCAACATTTGCCTTTTCAAAGTTAGGTTGATGGGTTTGTATATGTTTAGAGGACTGTGGCGCGACAAACTCTACACTGCAAGCACGTAATTCAGCTACTCTTGCGGTGTAGATGCGGTATTAGACTGTCAGCACGCTAAAACCCTCTCTGAGAAGATGCATCTCTAAATTCATCCCTTTAAAGCTGCGCTGCTAAAGCCATCAAAGCAGCGCTTTTGAAACAAATTCACCACCTTCAAGAATAAACACAATTACTGTCAGACTTCAAATCGCCTGTCGTGAGTGATGTTTCCGTTATTATGCACAATCCATAGCTCTCAGTTTATTTGCAAAGACTATGATAGTTATGTGCAATGGAAGATTATAGTTATTTATTTGTTATAGTTATTTAGCCTGTTTATTTGTTTAGTATCTGTCAGATACCGTATTTAATGTGCAATTGATGGCATACGCTACTGTTCAAAAGTTTGGGGTCAATAAGATTGATGTTTGTTTTTGTTTTAAAGAAATCATGCTTTCATCAACAAAGAAATAAAACTGAAGTGACAATAAAGATGTTGGAATGTTTATAAAAGATTATTGCACAAGAAACTTTCTAGAACAAAGGATCAGTGAAAAAAGTAACCAGTTTCCACAAAAATATAATCTATATATTCAAGCTGGGTAAGATGGCTGCTAAAAAATTCATGTTGCATCCAGGAAAAATACAGTTTTAAAATAATTCTGAATAGAGAACGGGATTTTAAATGTGATTATCTTTCGCAAATATTATGTTTTTAGGTAGTTCGGATCAGTAATGGCGCTCTGCATGAAAATATACAGTATGGTCTATTAAGACTGAGGAGATCGGAACAACAGACATACCAATTCATTGTGAAGCAGCAAATAAACATCTTTTCCAGTCCTCTATGAGGAACGGAGACCAGGGTTTCTCCATCTCATGTGACCCACTGGATGCCCTCAAACCTTCTGACATTCTCCAGGCCCACATCCCAGTGGACACTGTGTCCTTTAGATCTCATTGACCGGATGAGGTATTGACCGTTTGAAGACTGTAGTACTTCAATAATCGATTGCACTTAGCAAATACAACTGTTGAACTGTGGCAGGAAAAGGTCTTTAGCTTACACGCACATATAGAATGCATCAAATGTGGTGATTTCATCAATTCTGCAAGCCTGAAAAAAAGGTATCGCAACCGCAGATGAACAGTGTTATAATATGTTTCCTCCATAAAGCTTTGAAAAACAAGTGCTGGTTTAAAGAATCGGATGAAGAGGTGAGACGCACAGATTATGAGATTGAAAGTTTTGGTAACACTTTACAGTAAGGTCCCATTAGTTAACAGTAGTATAGTTAACTATAATGCATTAACTAAAGTGAACTAATAATGAGCAATTCATTTGTTACAGTATTTATTAACATGACTTAATAAAAATATAACTGTTGATTTTTAGTTCATGTTAGCTCAGGTCCATTAACAGATTTTGATTGTAATAATGTATTGGTAAATGCTGAAATTAAGAGTTGACCGATTTTTAAAAACGTAGGTGTGTTACTAAAGTAGTATGCAACAAATGAAGCGCTTCAAGGATGCAAGGGCCAGTTTTTTTTTTTTAAGTCTCTAGTTGATTTCCCCAACAGGACTGTGTGTTCTGTTATTCAAGTACTCGATCTTGTAAAGTCTGCTTGTAAAGTAGTCGTCTCTGAGGTTTAAGCGCATGAAACACATCTTTAGATTCCATGGTGTGTCAGAATCCTGCGTGTTCTGAGGGGACTCCACAAAATTATAGCAAAGGTACCCCAGGTCAACCAACAACAAATACACATCTAAAAATGAAACTTTCAGGACTTCGAGGTTTCAGGTGTAAATGGAGGCGGCGGTTGTCCGGGGATAAAACCAACGTCCTTCATTGAACCACTGAAGGCTCTGAACTTAAGCAACATGAAAATGTTTGCAAAGCATAAAAGCTGAAGTATTTCAAAGGGAACGAAGATGTCAACAAAGAAAAAAAATGGCGGATTTTGTGTGTTTCTCAGTTGTTTTTTTTGCCTGATTTTGAGAAAAAAAGCATATGAAATCGCTCATTGATATTAATAATACAGTTTTTTATGGAAGAGGGTCAAATCATGCAGTATTCTGGTGTGTGTGTGGTGTGTGTGTGGGTGTGTGGGTGTGAGTATAATATATATATATATAATAATATATCTAAGTATATATATCAGTAGATATATATATATGATGGATTTAGAATGTATTAAAATATAAATTATATTTAAATCTATAGTCATTAATATTCAGCGAACATAATTAGACTTTATATATAGGCCCTATAATATATATATCTAGAATCGATTTATAAATGTATTATATGAAATATATTGATCTAATATAATTGTATTTAATAAATAGGGCAAGTACATTAAAATAATATCAATATAACATAATTTAGCGTGATAGATAGGATAGATAGAAGAAGGATAGATAGATAGATAGATTGATTGATTGGTACCTTTTTTTGTTGCAATCAAAAACACAAATTGCTAACAAGACTATAGCATTGCTGACTGCGAGGATGTGAGTTTACATGCTTGATGAATCGAACAGCCGATTTGCCAAATTTACCCAGCAAGCTGGCAAAAAGGTCTACACCATAATGAAGTGCACCAATTAGCTTTAGTCACGGTGTTGGACAAAAGGTCAAAATAAACGAGGAGAAGTGTTTTGAAAAAGTACCACAATAGCGGTTACTTTCCGAACAGCATTAGAGGACTCCAGAGGGTGGCAAAAACAGTAGGTAATTTGCTCTGTAATTTTTACACAGCCTGTGTGAGGAAATACACAGACGTGTTCAATTTGGACGGCATTGAAATCACAAAGTGCAGCTGAGAAACAAATTGACCTGACCTCCTCTGAGAGAACTAGTCCTGTCCTAATAGGGCAGAGAGGGGTGGAAATGAGCATGATGTCGTCATCTGAAAACAAAAGTCATTTCACAAACAGAGTTCGCTAATAAAGCCTTGGTAAATATCAAAACAAACATCTTTGTCATGTTCTAATAATGAAAAATACTTTTACAGCGTTTATTCTACTTTTTTTTCTGTTTCAAGTCAATTCTGTTCATTTGAACTTTCTAGTCATCAAAGATGCTGGAAAGTACGGAAATATAACTTTCATCAAAATAAGAACAACAACTGTTTTTCAACATTGATGTTAAGAAATGTTTCTTGAGATGCAAATCAGCATAGAATGATTTCTGAAGAATCTGTTAACTGAGACTGGCGTAAGACTAAAAATTTCAGCTTTGCATCACAGGAAAAAATTCCTAAAACTAATATCCTAGTTTTAAAATATACTCAAATAGAAAACAATAATTTTAGATTGTAATAATATTTCACAGTTGTGTGTTTCTGAACATTATGTTTTCACTTATATTCTTTTGGCCCTTTATGCTAAATCTAGTTCCCACAAAGCTTTGATCTCAGATGATCGGCAGTTTGTGTCTTTTCTCTGTTAAATATTAACGTGGCGTTTCTGACCCTCCGATTTCAAGTTCTGAGAGAAAAGTTTTGTTTTTTTTATGTGACTTCTTCAAACATCGCTCACAGCGCAAATGTAACATCCCGCAGAGATGTCAACGAAGACAGCCGTGAGCAAGTGAACCGGATGGGGGACAAGAAAAGAGCAGTGCGTTTCAAAGCGAGCGTTTGACTGTCGGTGCATTGTTGGGAGTCGGAGGCAAGGACACGTCAGCGTGTGTCCTTTTTTTAAAGCCTTGCTCTCCTGCTTTTATCAGAAATCTCTCAGAGTGCATTCACTTCTTGGCTGTCATTGCGATCGACAGTTTTTTGCAATGAAAAAAGTTTATTGTGCATTAGCAAGAGGCTTCCTGACACCAGTGGACAGGTTTTCTCCATTAAATAACCTCTAAATTCCATGTGAGTCTTTCTTTAGGGTTGTTTATGAATATGTGTCCTGGTGTCGAGCTGCAGACAAACCCATCATTAATTTTCCATAAGCCTTGTTGATGTGCGACCCACGCTGACCCCCTCTGACGAAAAGTGTGTGTTTTATGTAGATTACAGTGTTTTTTTACAAACCCAATTCCAAAGAAGTTGGGACATTTTGTAAAATGCAATACAAATTAAGAATCTGTGATTTGTTATTTGTCTTTAACTGTTTAGTTAACAGGGTCAACTGCGATTTCAGTTCAAGTTTTCCTTTCTCTTTGGAGTGTTACAAGCTCTTTGTGCATAAAGTTCCCTAAAGGCAGACACAACCCCACCCAAATGTTTACGCAAAGAAAGAAGGCGTAACTTTGTAACGCTGTGTGTTTCGTTGTGAAAATGAAAATACTTTGTTTGGCCTTCCAAAAGAGGACACAACTAGAAATCAGTGGTTAAGTTGTATTTACAACACTGTTCCAGAACAGTTCAAACCAAATATTCAGATGTGTGCAACGCATTTTACGGAGGACAAAGACTGTTTCCTGGGAGAGTAGCCTACAATACCAGTGTTCCGGTGAATTCAGTTCCCCTGCTTCCCCTTTGGCGCGCATGCTGACCCTATACAGTCTATGATGCTGACAAATAATGCTGACTCACAGACTTTAAGTACGTTTTCATATTTAAGGATTTGCCACTGATGATTCAAACATCAGTTTTGAGCAGTGTAGAGTAGGGCTTATTGTTTGTCGTTGCTTCTCTTCTTTCTTTTTCTCTTTCCGATCACAAATGCAGACATGGTTTTGTGTTTACGCGGCGCAATGCAACTCAACTCGTAAAAAGACTGTATACGTCATTATAATCAGTAATTATGTCCCCACTGGATGCAACAAATGCCTAATTTATAATGGGTTTTACTGGTTTTGTCTCATCGCACCGGGACACGGCATCAACAGTATTTTAAGGGGCGTAACATTCTCATCACATGCTTGAGGAATTCGGCCAATCACAATGCACTGGATAGCTGGCCAATCAGAGCACACCTCACTTTTCAGAACGATGAGCTTTGTAAAAATCGACGCGTTTCAGAAAGGCGGGGCATAGAGGAGAAACAATAATGTACAGTATGTAGAAATATTGTGTTTTTTTTAACCTTAAACCGCATAAACACCAAAATATACACCAAATACACAAAATAATGTTCTTTTTAGCAACGTCAAATGAAACCCTTTAATTGACAACAGTACAAAGAAAAGATTTCCAAAGTTTTCACTGACCAATGTAAATGTATTTTGTAAATATTAACAAATTTACATTTTGATGGCTGCAACACACTCCAAAAAAGTTGTGACAGAGGCACGATTGAGGATACTAATTGTTAAAGTTTTGCAAGCAAAATATTTGTCCGGGGGAGGGGGTCCTCCTTGATACCAACTTCAAATCTCCAGCAGTTTCTGATCTCTGTCGGTGTCGATTCTCCTTTTTCATTATGGGAACGCCATCCATTTTTCAATAGGAGACACATCACTCTGTGTCTACAAAACCACTCTGTTGTAGCACATGCAGAATGAGAGCTGGCATTGTTTTGATCTAATAACCATGGACTTCCCACGAAAGACATCATCTTGATTGCAGTATATATGTCTGTACAATCCCAATATATGCTTCCATGTTAATAGTACCTTCCCACATATGGCAGTCACCCATGCCGTTTGCTCTGCTACACCCCCATACCATAACAGGCATTTGCTTTTGCTTCTGTTGCTAATGAAAGTCTGGATGGTCCCTTTGGTCTTTGGGACTGAGAATTCGAAATCCATTTTTCCCGGATAGTCTTTTTGACTATCTGAGATGAACTCTGGCCCAGAGAAACCCCGCGGCATCACTGCATATAATTGATGCATAGGTTTCACCTAGAGTAACAGAGATTCAAGTTGCATTTATTGATGCAGCAGCAGACTGTGTTAAGTGACAGTGGTTTTCTGAAGTACTCCTGAGCCCATGAGGCTATATTTAACACAGCAGCATTATGGTTTCTTATGCAATGCCATCTGAGGGCTCAACGGTCAAGCACATTCAACTGAAGTTTCCTGCCTTGCCCTACATGTACTGTGATTTCTCTGGATTCCCTGAATCTTTTCACAATATTATGTATGGTACTTGGTGAAAGACCTAAATTCTTTGCAATTTTGCATTGCGAAATGTGATTTGATTTGTTTGACACTTCTCTCATGAAATTTGGTACAAGGTGATGAGCCATGATCCGGTTTTGCTTGCAAAGACTGAGATGCTCCTTTTATACCCAAACATGATACCCTGACCTATTACCAATTCACCTACTTACTGTGAACCGTTTCAAAACGGTTCAATTTGGATATTCTATAACATTTTCACTTTTATCTTGCCTCTTTCTCAACTTTTTTGGAGTGTGTTGCAGCCGTCAAAAACAAAATTTGTTCATATTTACAAAATACATTTACGTTGGTCAGTGAAAACTTTGGAAATCTTTTCTTTGTACTTTTGTCAATTAAATAATAGTTAAAGAGAATGAACAACACAATCACAGATTCTTGATTTTATTGCATTTTACAAAACGTCCCAACTTCTCTGGAATTGGGGTTGTATCTGCATTAGTCCAATACAGTTGTGTTTGAGAAGGATGAGGTGTATATTGTATTAACATGCATCCTGGGATGTACAGCAGTGACATAGTCAGGATTGGGTTGGAACAAATGTTGTAAGTAATAAATAAAAAAAATCACCCAATGAAAAACCTGAGTTTGTTACTAATCTAAACATTTAGGTGGCTTGCATTTTATTTTACAAATTATCCTGTTATCTTTGTGTATAAAGTTTTGTTAAGTGTTGTTGACTCATATGGTGTTGTTGACTACACACACACACTGCTGTTTAAAGGTTTCTTATGCTCTCAAGGTTTTGCATTTATTGGATCAAAAATACAGAAAAAACACAAATATTGTGAAATATTATTGCAATTTACAATAATAATTTTCTATTTTAATATACTTTTAATATATTTATTCCTGTGATTCAAGCTGAACTTTTCATTCACAAACCATCAGTTTCTAACGTCTCAGTGTCACATGATCCTTCAGAAACATTCTAATATGCTGATTTTTCTTCAGTGTCACATGATCCTTCAGAAAATCATTCTAATATGCTGCTTTTTTTTTGTCAATGTTAAAAAACATGTGCTGCTTATATGTTTTGGAACCTATGACACTATGGATACTTGATTAATATAAAGTTTAAAAGAAAAGCATTTATTTAAAATAAAAATCTTTTGAAACAATATACACCACCGTTCAATAGTTTGAGTTCAGAATTTTATTTAATTTTTTTTGAAAGAAATAGAATTCATTCTTTCATTTCATTCAACAACGTGTTAATTGCTAAAAAGTGAAAGTAAAGACTTCTATTTTGAATAAATGCTATTCTTTTTTTAACTTTTTGTACTTTTATACTTATACTTTCCAATGGCATCCAATCAAAAGTGTTCACTGAGAAGCTGTAAAGTGCTGACTTAGCCAGTGATCCCCATTTCTCCAAAACCCTGCCCTCCAAAGACATCAACCAATCCAATGTCCGCAAACCCAGACATGCAAAATGATTGACAGACAGAGAGCATTTCTGATTGGCTTAAAACTTTCAGATTCTTTTTTGCTGATTACAGGGCCTTGTGTTGACACAGAGATGTGTGTGATTTCTCAGGACGCCTATTTCAGTGATATCTGCCAGGGCCATTTTATGAGCGATATTCCCGGAAAATCACTTACAGCTGCTTTAATACCAGGTGTAAAAAGTACTATCGGTCTCGAATGGCCGTTTGTGAAGGCATCACCTGAGATGGATGTTAATACAAGCGGTAAACGGAGCCCTTGTGTGCGCGTGTGTGCAATTGAAACACTCTCTCTCGTTCTCCAGGTGCTGTTTTTGCTCTTGTTGGCCATGCCGGAGGCGTTGAGCAGGGAGGCAGTTGTGGACATCCCGCTGGCATCATCTCTGCTCTCTCTGCCCTTCTACCTGCTGTGTCTGTTCGGCTCGGCCCTTCACGTGCTGGTCTGCACCTCCGCCGGGGGCCCCTGCTACCTCTGCTCTCTCCCTTGGGTCCTAGTGTTCACCGTCATCCTCTTGTCCTCCGCCTTCACGTGTGCTCTGGTTAGTATGGTGGCGAGGAGGATGCCGACCAGCAATAAGACCCCTACTAAGGTGAGTGAAAAGGTTTCTGCACCATGATGTAAAATACGAGTCCATAATTCATAATAACACTTCCTACAGTGAAAAAGTCCATCCCCTGTTTTCCTCTCACATCAAAATCCACACACATCTTTGCTGCTTTGGACTGTTTTTTGTTTCTTGTCCCATGAAGCTGGTCTTTACATATTTCGCTCCTGATTCAAGAACACACTTTTTCGCTGTAGGAAGCAATATTATGGATTATGGACTCATAATTTAACTGATGGACTGGAGTGTAGGCCGAAGCAACAGTTAAAAGTTAAAAACCTCTTAGTGATGGATTCATGTCACTGTTTAAATCAACAGTGTCCCGTACTTCAATCATTAGAATAAATAGAGCCTTTTTACTATTAGTGAACTATTTTCTTTAAAAAACATGTTGCCTACCCTTGTCTTCCATTGGTGGGACCCAACAACACAGCAATGTTGTTGCCATCGTGTTTCACTTTTTCGGGAATCAACCTGTGAATGTGTGTCTTGTAAGTCAGCTCGCACATTAGGCTGTGGTGGAGAAAGTTTTGAACAGCAGAAGCATCCACACAGCAGCTTTAATTCTCTTGAGGGCCAAGCAAGGTTCAGATTTTCCATTTTGTTCTAACAACCAAAAACAACCCTGATTGAAGTTTTAATTTATCCTTGGCAGTTTATTTAAGGGGGCGAAAAAAAAAAAGTAGAGAAAGCTCTCTGGTTACTTTAGACACAGGCTTTGCTGTAAACGCAATGTCCTTTACTTGTTTAAAGGTCACGTGTGAACAGGAGCTGTTGTCAAAAGACGGCTTTGACAGTAAGCTCGCTTAAGAAGTAAAAAAAAAAAAAACGAATTCTATACACTATTAGAAGTTTGAGGTTGGCAAGATTTGAAATTTGACAGTCTTCTCACTAGAGCTTAATTATTTGAACAAATATGCTGTAAAAACGGTTTTCTATTTGAATATATTTAAAATTTAGTTTTATTTCTGTGATTTAAAGCTGAATTTTCAGCAGCCATTACCTCCAGTCTTCAGTGTCACATGATCTGTCAGAAATCATGCTGCTCAAGAAACGTTTCTTATTATTATCTATGTTGTGCTGCTTTCCAGGATACTCTGATTAATAGAAAGAAAAATGTATATGTATTGTAAAAAATTCAATGATTTTTCTAGATATAGAAATAACACTTTAAATTATATCCCTCTTATATCCAGGTTTTGATTCTTAAATAAAATTGGCAGTTGTTGAAGGTATTACACCCCGTGTCTAGTTGCACGATAAGGGGCGTAATAGTGGCGGATTCCCCCCCAAAAAAGAAAGAAATCACTCCGGTCGAGGATCAAACAGGAACACATTTAAATAAGGAAAACTGCTACATTTGTTAGAGACTGTGGGGTAAGATGAAGAGCATGTCTTCGGGGTGGCCACAAGCCAAAATAACAAAAGGAGGAAAGGAAACTTGAAAAGAAAAATAAAGAAATTAAATAACCTAATCGAACAATAAAATAAGTAAGGGATAATGTACATCCTGCAAGATGTTATCACAGAATAACTCCCAACAGGGTGATCAGGACCCCGCTTATTACATGGTTACTTGCCAAATAAGTAAATAGTTGAAATATTTGAATGCAAAGCTTCCTTTAAGAAAGCAGTTGCTTGCAAGCGGCAAACTAGACTGACATTTAAGGGATATGGTGCAGTCATAGTACTTAATACACGTCATTTCACCACAGAAATAAGCATGGCGATAAAAGATATTTAAGATGAAACTGTAACCAGTTTGTTAGTTATCTTATAATCAATTACACTGTACAAACAATCCTTGCAAAATGGTAGCAGCTGATGAAACAAGAGCGAGCGAGACTGGATACCAGGATGACATAATTAAATAACTGTACGCATAATATTGAATTGAGTTTTAATATTTTATTAGCCAACCAAATGCAAAGCTTCCATGAAGAAAAACTGTTCTTTGCAAGCATATAGTGTGACTTCGTTACCCCCGGATGCGGCCGTTTATCTGCGTTTCATTGTTATCGAGGAATAACATATCTCGGAATGGCGAGATTGACCGTTCGAAATCAAGTATTCCCCAGAGCTGTTAGAATTACAGCAAAACTTATATAATTTTAAACCTTTTTGTCTTTATTTTAAATAATTTTAAGTTATCTTGAGGCCCCAGGTAAGAGATTTTAATAATATCAGCGTCCTTCTGTGATGACTTTGCATTTATAAGAGAAACGCAAGTTATGAAAAAAGTTTTAAATTAATGGATTCAAATAAAGTAGCAGTAGAGATATTCATAAAGCATCTTTAAACAGTTTTATTTGGTTTGTTACTTTAACTGCCAATCAATCAGCGGGTGTTTAGGCAGTAATGTTAAAAAATAAATCTAAACCCAGTTTAATCCAGCAGTCAGACATCACAGCTGCCAAAGCTTATATACTGCCATTTTAAGTCATTAAGAAGAAAATGATTTATAGCCTATTATTGACAGTTTTCAATAATAATGCATTTTAACCGAGAAATCCAAATCCAAAATCTAACACAATCTAGGGTGTTATCGAACTTTTGGAGGAAACTGTAAAAAGTCTTATGTAAGAGGCAATCTTAAACACATTTCTTTGTTAGTTTAAGATTGAACAGCTGTTTTGGCCTCCATGATGAATGTGAGATGAGAATATGACCATCATATCAGCCTACTCTTGCATCACGGGATAGAAATGTCATCATGAAATATAATATAATACGTTTATAGCACTAGTAGAGTCATTCTCAAGTTGTGTTGGGCTCACAGAGTCTTCTCGCTTCATAAAAACTCCTCTTAATAATGCATATCTGCTTTTGGCCTCTTTAAACAGCAGAGACACAGGGAAAGTTTTCAGGGATAAAAAAAGGATTTGCTCCAGAGTTAATGAGATAAGAAGAGGACACCTCTTTTAATTACCTCTTTACAGGAAAGAAAGATCTCCCTCTCTTTCTCTTTCTGTGGCACGCGGGAGAAAATTGCTGACAGTCAGAGGTGAGAACAAACAGAATGATCATTAGAGAGAGAGCAGTGTGGCAGAGGAGAAGAGAAATAAGACGAGCCGTTTTTGCAGCATCACTCCTCGATTCCCAGTCGAGTTCCTGTCACCTTCCACCTTCCAGACGGCTGTCTGTTATTTTGAAGCATCACTCATGCTCAATATTTAATGAGCAGGTTTTTTGCTCCGGTTTCCGTCTCTGGTGGCAAGAGCTCGGTTTCATGCACAGGGAATATGAAGGGCTCTAAATTAAACGCTGGCTTTTAGGAGCATTCAGGTTGAATAAAGAGAAATCGTCCGGCCTGAGGCATCTTCAAGGGGCCATATCATGGAAATCAGGATTATTCGGGCTCGTTTGATGTACTGTGTATGCTAGAGACTGACAAGCGATGATCATTCAGGAAACCACACTAATGATTTATGTGATTGGTGATGATGGCATATTGGGGTTAGGACAGAGGTTTTATCCGCTCATGCATTCCCTGGCATCCAACTCAACAGGAAATGGGCTACCAAATACATTTAGTGAAACCTAAGCTGCAAAACAGGTCATTTAGATGTTTTTGTGCTTGTGACCTGTAAACTTACTGTTTTTAAAGATACTGTTTTTGGTGCAAGTGTTCTTGACAAACGTGATAACCAGTGAATAAAGAAAAAAATATTCTACATAGAAATAGGCTGTTGCCCCTTTGAAATGCACCACAGCCTCATATGTATAATTGACAGATGCAGATCCAGGAGACAATTGGCTGTATTTCCAGTTCATTCTCCAGGTAATGGGCTCTCTGAGGATCCAGGCCAATTTGACAGAAATTTGAGTTACTTCCACATGCGTGACAGTGACCCCTCACATAGTTGTGAGGCCGAGGTGAAGGGAATCATGGGATTGACGTCAAGCTTCTGCGAGCTGCTCATTATTGACATTAACCTCCCTCACTGAAGGCTTATTGGAACTGCTGAGATCAGTATAAACTAGAGAATGATAATAATTCTAAAAGCATTGATGATTAATACTAAGACCAATGTCAAAAGAAGCACATTTCTGACAGTAAATTTTGTGTATTCCTGTCATTTTTTAATCCATTGGCAGGACAACCTTTAAAATTATATAAAAAAAATTGTTTTTGTTTTATTTACTATATTATCCTATGCATATTTATACATTATGAAAAACAAAACAATTTCATAATTCTTATTTAAAATTTTGTTTAGCTATTATCGTGGCACTGAAAATAATAATGGTAGTAATATATTAAACCAATGTTACAAAATCAATCTTGTTTTACCGGTGATTCCAGCGCTGTTTCCAGCAGATGTGGGTTGTTTCTGTATTTCATGCCCCTTGCTGTCAGGAATTCCGACACAGTGTTTAATTAGTCTGCATTAATTGCCTCCTGATCAATTAGTGCCGCTGTCATCCTTGTTAATAGAGATGTTTACTCGGCACTTCAGACGATGTTTTGATTCTTATTATAATCCAAAACTCAGAAGTTACTCTCACTCTGTTAAGACCGCATCTCTCAGTCCTGCATCTGGTTATAAATGTGCTCATTTGCATATATGTCCTAACGGTCTTGTAACTTTCTTCATCCAAATGTAAAAACATACTCCAAACATTAAAGAACTTTTTTTTTTTTTTTTTTGCGTTTTTCTTTTTATACTCTTGAAAATAAAGGTTATTTTTTTGGCATCAATGATTCCGTTAAGAACCTTTAACATCCATGGAAACTTCCCATTGCACAAAAGGTTCTATAGAGGGAAAGGGTTCTTCAGATTATTAAAATGTTCTTAATAAATATAAATAAATATTCTTTTTAATTTGCCCACTGACAGGATCTTTGTGCTCAAAATTGTTCTTTCTATGGCCATAAGAAGAAAGAAAGAAAGAAGATCAATTAATCAATCCATCATCAATCCTCAACGTCCTTTTGAACTTTCTTTTAAGAGGTAATTGATGTTCACCAGTATTCACCAAATATCTATTTAATGATAATTATCTTATTGTTAATGGAGTCAAAAAGCCTCAAAAGTGTGGTATTCAGTACATCCCATGGAAATATTTGGCTTTTTTGGTCATTTTTGGACAAGCAAACATTTGATCCTCTTTGAAACAATATTAAACAAAATTGATCAACTCTGGAAAAAGTACATTTACCACACCTTCATATCCATAAAATTAGAATCCGAAGAAATGGACATCTATTGATATTTATATTGATTAAATTATTAAAAGAAAGCTAATTTTCCTTGTTTTGTTTGAATACATTGACTTTCATCTTCAGCACTGTTTCAAAGAGAATCAGGTGTTTTCTTGTCCAAATATGTCAAGAAGCCAACATTTTTCACGATATGTACTTATTTTTATTCAGCTCAGAATCATTGAGGTATGAAACACATACTGTACACTAGTGTTGTAGTCAAGACCACCTAAACTGAGACCAAGTCGAGACCAGCTACTGTCAGTACATCCATGACATGCTGCTGTGAGCATGTAGGAAATAGGGCTGCCCTCAACTAAGGATTTTTCTGGTCGACTAGTAGTCATTCATTTGAAGCATTAGTCGACTAATCGCACGTTTATTAATAAACCATTTAAATCGTTATAATGAGCCTTTAATTGCCTACATAGCCTAATAAGCGCTCAAGCGCACGCATAAAGCTTGCCACAGCACACCGGCAGAAGTAATGATTATGAATGTGTCAGGGAAAAACATTAAAGAGACTGCATTAACATTTTGTTTACTATTGTCATTTTGCATTATTGACACTATTTTCCTAATTAATGCTGTTCAGTTGCTTTGTCACAATCTGTATTGTTAAAAGCGCTATATAAATAAAGGTGACTTGACTTGACTTGACATTTTAATAATTCACTGATAAACAAGTGCTTTTTTTGTTTTTGGTTTAAGAGATGAACTCGGCGACACTGACTCGTCATCTCCGCAGTAGTGGACCCACCTGTATGCATGTTTCATACGGATTACATAATCTGAGAATATTTGTTTTCCGTTTGAATTGATTCATTTGAAAGTAGACGTTCACTCTCTATAAATATATTTTTAATGCGTGTAAGGCAAGGATAGCTATGCACGGAGTTTCGCGCTCAAGTTCACAGAGACCGAGACGGCAGAAAGCGCATCATGTTTGCTTTCATTATTTTACAAAAGCGCAATTTTTTTTGTTATTGTGAGTGCACACAAATAATCGTAGAGTCTTTACAGATTTGAAAGATGTATTACTCTTATCTGTATGACCAAAAATGAGGGATTATTTTAAGAGCAAGTGAGCACACCGGCGCCTCCATCTGTCATGCAGTGAGCGCTACTGTTCAGTTTCCACACTCCACAGACACTTGAATAGTGCACATTTCTCTAGGTTAACATTAGATTGAGCGGCCATGTAAAGTTGCTAATACTTACATTTTTCAGAAGATAAGCCATATTTGAGGTCGATGAATGATAGGAGAGTATTTGGATGTCCTGCCAGATGTACTGCATTACCAAAGACTAGCCGTTAACGATCTAATAAAATTTTGGTCGACTATAAGGGGGCAGCCCTAGTAGGAAATACTGCTGCTGCAAATATAACATATGAAATAACTGCACACTGCAACTGCTATAGCGAACACTAGCCAAGTATGTGAATGTTGAGCAGCAGCTCATTGGCTGCTGATACAAAAAGAACCAATCAGCTGCACCATGTGAATAATGATCTCATTATATCAGACTGAGTTAGAAGAACCGATCAGCCTGTGCCATCTAGAGTTTCATGACTTTGTATTTAGAATAATAGGAGACTGTTATTAATCAAATGAAAGGTGCAGAGGTGGCACAGAAGCTGCATCTGAATTTGTGCAGTTACAACTACATAAATATTACTGAGATTAATGTTTTAAAATGACATTTTGAGTATAGAAATATGATTGAAAAATAAAATGAATATGAATATCAAATTATCACCGCCAGTAGTTTAGGTGGCGTCAAATCACTTAATGGGTAAATAACAGAATCATTTATTCAGCCAATTTGTTCAAAGCAGCTGATTTATTTTACAAATCAGTGATGTGTGTTGCTCGGAAAAGCACAAATGTTCTGCTATGAATTTGTTTGGAACTGTTTTAATCGCCGAAAATATTTATGCAATATTAACACTATTTATTTGCCAAAATAGCAAAAATAAATAAATAAATACATAAATGCATAAATAAATAAATGTGTCAGAATGTAATTCACTTAATAAGTAATTTCTTTGTTTCTGAACGTTTGTGTACAATCAATATTACATTTTGTAATTATGCTCATATTTTTGAAAACAGCTCTCTTGCTCTTGTGATATTAATTTGATATGAAAACAGGTCTCATACAAGTACTTTTTGCAGTCAAATCTTGAATTTTTGGGGGGCATTTGTATTCATTTTGCTCAATTTTTGACAGAATTCCCTTAATAAATTCTGACCAGTGTAGCGAATTTAGCTCACAACAAGAAATATGAATAATTAACCATAACTATTTATAATTACTCGCTTGTTGTTTGTCATTTCTCTGATCACAATGCAGACATGGTTTTATGTTACTCTGGAGCGCGAGCAGACAAGATATTATAAAGCATTATAATCCATATTAGTCCCCCACGGGAATGCAAACAATGCCTCTTTATAATTGGTTTTATTGTTTTTTTCTCGTCTCTCCGGCCGGACCACGGCATCACAGTATGGTAATGGTGTAACATTTTCGTCACCACTTGAGGTATTTCCAATCACAACGCACTGGATAGCTGGCAATCAGAGCACACCTCGCTTTCAGACCGTGAGCTTTGTAAAACTCGACACGTTTCAGAAAGGCGGGACATAGAAGAGAAACAATAATGTACGGTAAGTGGAAAATAATGTGTTTTTTTTAACCTTAAAACCGCATAAACACATTTCATTACACCACATAAACTAAATAATGTTCTTTTTAGCAGCATCATAGGACCCCTTAAAAACGACTCGTTTCAATGATTCAGAGTCGACTCTTTCTTTTGAAAGACAATAACTTTATACACGGTGCACTTTCAGATTTAAAAATTTACAGGATGTTTTCATTCACTTAGAGCTATGTTACACACTGAATGAAAGGTAATTTTCAAAAATCCATAACAGGGGCACTTTAAATCTTGTTTTAATGGTTTTATGTTCTTTTTGTCATTTTTATAGTTATTGTTTTTTTTAAGTCTGTATTATCTAAAAACGATTAATCGTCTGACAGCACAATCTGTACTAGTTTATTCATTTTATTTTAATTTCAAATGTTTAATTTGATTTCAATTTTCATTTTGATTTCAGTTAATTCATCAAATACAACTAAATGAAAATGAGAAATGCTGAAAAGCATTTTTCATATTTAATTTTATTTCCATTAATGTTTAATTACATTACATCACACACTTGTTACGAATCCGCCATACATTTTCCAAGCTAACCTTGTCTGTGCACGTACAGAAGAACATTTGTACACAACACAACTATTAGTGAATGAGACCCAAAGTATGAGGGTTATGGTATTTGCTTGTCTTTGTTGAAAAAAAAGTGATCACACTTTGCTGTGGAGGTCGTCTGGTCATTTCACATTTCTACATTTATCTATCTGCACTTGTCTCTGCCAGTCGGTTGTTCATGATTCCCAGCGCTCCGACCCCTCCGGAGAACTCGTTGTGACGTGAGCTGCTCCCTAACTGGCGAGGATGTCCGTTGGCCATCTCTGACAGCTGCTTCTGCATGATGGCCAGATTAACTTTATTAGCGGCCAGAAAGTCCTTCATGGAGATCATCTCTCCAGACATCCGCCGTCCATCTGCCTCGCTGTCATTGACTCCGTCAGTCTCGATGGATTCGTCTCGTCTGGTTCTCATGTGGCCAGGGGCGACCACGTTCCTCCGTGGATGGCGGTTCCCTCGGCCCGGGCAGCGACAGGGAGTCTCCAGCCTCCGCAGAAGCCAGTTGAGAACTTGCTTGATCACGATGGAAATGACGTTGAACAGCGAGTAAATGCAACACACCCCTGTGAGGATGAAAAGGAAGTTGCCCACCCTGTAGGCCGCTTGAGCTTTGTACATCTCCCGCTGGTTGCTCACCATATCCCCAAAACCAATGGTGCTGAAAGCCACGAAACAGAAATAGAGGGCGTCTAGGTATTCCCAATCCTCGGCTGCTGAGTACATGGCGGACGCGCAGCAGGAGACCACGATGGCAGCGACTCCTAAGATGAGCATGACGCAGTACACTGATGGTTTCCAGCCGGCCAAGCTGTCCGTGCGCCGCCCTCTGCTGTCGGTGGAGGGACGCCGGCAGTTTTGAGCCGGGCCGGCTTTGCTGCGTTCTCTGCGCTCGTGGCAGGACTTCAAAACGAATGCGATCACTGTGATGACTCGTTCCAGGAAGAGGTTAAAGAACAGAATTGTGGCAGCGCAACCAATAAGCCCGTAAAAGATCAAGAATATCTTCCCAGCAATAGTGACGGGTGTCGTCATCCCAAAACCTGTGGCGCACAAAGAAATAAAATGAGGATATGCTTTATAATGCGAAGATGTTAGACTTTTACACATTATAAAGCACGACAAGCACAAATATACAATACAGGTTGCAAGACCACATTACTGTTAACTGTCATATATTATATTTAAGTGTCATAAATATATATATATTATATATACATCTATATCTATATCTATATCTATACCTGGCACAAAATTATAAAACGCAACACTTTTGTGTTTGCCCCCATTTTTCATGAGCTGAACTTAAAGATCTAAGACTTTTTCTATGTACTTTTTCTATTTCTCTCAAATATTGTTCACAATCTGTCTAAATCTGTGTTAGTGAGCGTTTCTCCTTTGCCGAGATAATCCATCCACACCTGTGAGGTGGATGGATTATCAAGATGCTGATTAGACAGCATGCTTATTGCACAGGTGTGCCTTAGGCTGGCCACAATAAAAGGCCATTCTAAAATGTGTAGTTTTATCACACAGCACAATGCCACAGATGTTACAAGTTTTGAGGGAGCGTGCATGGGCATGCTGACTGCAGGAATTTCTTCACCAGGAAAAAAAACTTTTGCCCGTGAATTTTTTTTTTGAATGTTTAAGTTCTCTACCATAAGCCGTCTCAAAGGCGTTTCAGAGAATTTGGCAGTACATCCAATTGGCCTCACAACCGCAGACCACGTGTAGCTACACCAGCCCAGGACCTCCACATCCATCATCTTCACCTCCAAGATCGTCTGAGACCAGCCATCCGGACAGCTGCTGCAACAATCGGTTGGTATAACCAAAGAATTTCTGCACAATCTGTCAGAAACTGTCTCAGGGAAGCTCGTCTGCATGCTCGTTGTCCTCATCGGGGTCTTGACCTGACTGTATTTCGTCGTCGTAACCGACTTGAGTGGGCGAATGTTCACATTCGATGGCGTCTGGCACTTTGTAGAGGTATTCTCTTCACGGATGAATCCCGGTTTTCACTGTACAGGCAGATGGCAGACAGCGTGTATGGCATCATGTGGGTGAGTGGTTTGCTGATGTCAAAGTTGTGGATCGAGTGGCCCATGGTGGCGTTGGGGTTATGTTATGGGCAGGCATATGTTATTGACAACGAACACAGGTGCGGTTTATCGATGGCATTTTGAATGCACAGAGATACCGTTACGAGATCCTGAGGCCCATTGTTGTGCCATTCATCCACGACCATCACCTCATGTTTGCAGCATGATAATGCACGGCCCCATTTTGCAAGGATCTGTACACAATTCCTGGTAGCTGAAAACATCCCAGTTCTTGCATTGCCAGCATACTCACCGGACATGTCACAACATTGAGCATGTTTGGGATGCTCTGGAACGGCGTATACGACAGCGTGTTCCAGTTCCTGCC
>JADLZN010004166.1:0-28522 GCA_018155175.1 Sinocyclocheilus anophthalmus
CCGTAGGATACAAGTTAAAAAAAAAAAAAAAAAAAAAAAAAAAATGGGTTAAACGGTTGTACCTTTAATATTCTTATTTATCATAATTTAATATACTATCACAATAAACAGAATTACAATGTGTCAATATATATATATAGATATATATATAAAAAAGAAAGCAGTAGTTGTATTATTATAATTCATGCTAACTTACTACTATGGCATTATTTTTTTGTTTCATTTTTTTTTATATTCATATTTTTTAGGCTCAAACTAGCAATACTGCACCAATAAACTGACCTCAATGGTCACCACTCTGAAATCACTAAGTGTATACTTGAGGTGGTCTCAGATACTCTCCAACGTTCTATTTAGTTCGTATTTGCCTTTCATCTATCATTCTCAGTATGTCCCAGTTAATACTACCAGTCTTTGATTAAAAAATAGGCATTTTGAAAATCACGATCATTCCTATTTCATCCAACGCCGAATATATCCCTTTCGAGCAGTGGTACGCTATTTCTGATCCACACGCAGGCTAACAGCCAGAGACAATTGGCTTCCGATCTCTCTCCTGCCATGTCTGTCAGCTCGACTCTTCTTTGCGCTGACGCGTGTGTAGGCTTCTGTCTTTGGCTTGTTCCTTGATAACCATCACCCGGAATCAAAACCCCTCCGCCTTTATTCTGTTCATTTATTTGCCCCTTTAAAAAACGTATATCCTTTTAGAGCAGGTCTAGTGCGCCTTCGGCCATGAATGCCCGCGCCCTCCGTACGTTCCTTTTGATAGGTGAGTGGCTGTTCTGGTACATGCCGTTGTGATAAGTAGAGCCCCATTGTTCTAAGATCAAGCGCTGTTACCCTGTCAGTCCTCATTACAGCTTTGTATCTCATGCTACTTCTGTGTTCTGCTTGGACGTAAAACCCTCAGGGTGGGTTAATGATGAAATGGTGAGATGGAGCACATGATTTGTAACGACCTAAAATCAAACGTGACAGTGAACGTTAACCAAGTATAACGGTCATAAAACCAGGTGACAACAAGAGAATCAAATCTATGAATCACAGTGCTAATACATCGGTCAGCATGACCAATAAAGTTTAAATATCAAACATCTGTTGTCAATAGTCAGTTGCTACTTATTTTAAGACCATTTTTATTGAAATATATTGTAAAAACTGTAGTGATGTGATATTGCATTTTTTTGTTCAATTTGGTGGCATTTGTGCCCCTTGACACCCGTAGCCGATAGTTACTTTTCCACCCCTGCTTATGGGTCATGTCAAGTTTGTGCAATACCAGAGTTCCAAGCACCTCCACTTAATTGGAATTGACTGCTCCATCTCAGCCACTGCTTTCCAGCTGCAAGAAAAGGCATCTGCCATTGTCATTTATAATTACGACTGACCCATGGGAGTGGTGAGTATTTTTCATTGATTTCCGGTGTTCAGCTATTCTTTTCTAGGCAAACATGTCCTTTTTGTTGTTTATATAAATAGAACAAAGCCCTGACATGGTCAATGTTAAATGCATCACCCGAGATTTCGCTTTCCACTGAAAATAAGTATAATGAGGTTATTTGTGATTGTGATTCCCATCAAACAGATCTGAATAAAAATATAATATTTTTCTTCTTAACATTTTCCAAGCCACTTTAATAGTTGACTTCAGTATCTGGTACAACCTCGTATAAATACACTTTTTTTTTTTCCTTTTTGGAGTCCATTACAGACTTTTACGGTTCAATCTAAACTGTTCCCTAAACAGTTTGACAGGCTCCATGAAATAGCAAAATGAGCATTTTATGGCTTTTAGTTTTTTTTTAGCTTTAAGGTTATCTATATGGTAGTGTACTCCTAAAAAATGCCCCTATCCATGCAACTAGAGGTCGACCGATGTATCGGTTATGCCGATTAATCGGCACCGATAGTCGATTGCTGGAACTATCGGCTATCTGCAAAAATCCATGGCGATAGTTTTTCTGAGTTACATCCATTGCTGGAGCGGCTGAGAAGGGTCTGCTGCTGTCCATTAATAACAGTTCGTAGAGAAGTGTCACCATTCCAAGGTGGGAAATCACTGACACTTCGTGTTGTTTGTTTTGACACATGAGGCTGCACACTGCACAGAGCGGGAAACTTCAGATGCAGATTTAAATCCATGCCACAGAATGCCATTCACATAGTTTTCCATTAAATTACATTATATTTGTCCCAAATTATTGTGAATGTACATAATGACTTCATCTTAGGCTGTAAAATTGTGTATTGTGCATTTTTCAGCAAAACGTTTGTTTTTCTCTGGCTAAAATAAAGTATGCTTCATTTACTGAGCTATAATACAGATCACGATTTCTCTCTCCGTTTCTCTCTCACGATTTCTCTCTCCACATTGTTCATTCTTGAAATAAACTTTTGCCTGTTCGGTGATTAATTACGGTGTATTCACACTTGTCATGTTTGGTTCGATTAAAAAGAACTCTGGTGCAATTGCTCTGTTAGCGCGGTTCGTTTGAGTAAGTGTGAACGCTACCATCTGAACCCTGGTGTGCACCAAACAAGCGGACTAAGACCGCTAAAAAGATGGGTCTTGGTCCACTTCCAAATGAACTCTAGTGCGGTTCGAATGAAATATGAACACAACACAGACCAAACATTTCTAAATGAACCAAAAACAGGATGTAATAAGATGCGACGCTATGTGACATGATTTGACAACGCGGAACGAGCGGTGTATCCAAAACAAAATGAGCAGAGGGCAAACGTGGAGCAACGAGGAGGTAAAGTATATTTAACATTATATGAGCTCTTCGTGAGTTTGCAGGTGGTGAAAATAAAATTATATGTACACGCAAGAATGAGCATGCTTAGTCCAGCAGATGGCATTAGGTGTTTTCGACTTAAAGCAGCGCTGAGCAGACCGATCGGTGAATTGGTACTGTCTTTAGTTCAAAGCACCCCTGTTGTTTTGAGGCGGGTTCAGGGAGATTCCGTCTCATTAAAATACTCTTCAAAACCCGACACAATCAGGTTGTGAAACGTATCACTTGCGCCTTGTACGTCTTCGTGGTATACTTTAGGTTCCTACTCTGTCTAAAATGCCAGTGTAGAACCGCTACGACGACCAGACCTAAATGTGATAGACTCGTTTTTCGTTTGTTTTTGTACCGAACCAAATGACCTCACACACACAAGGAAACAGGGCAACAAACCTCCGACCAGTGTGAACACCCTAAAATCAACTGTTTTGGTTAGATATTCATCAAGTGTTCTAAAATAGAAGCAAACAAAGTGTGATAGTATACATAAAATATCCATATGTACAGTGGGGAAAAAAGTATTTAATCAGCCACCAATTGTGCAAGTTCTCCAAATTAAAAAGATGAGAGAGGCCTGTAAATTTCATCATAGATATACCTTAACTATGAGAGACAAAATTAGCTGAAAGCAGAGAAAAAAAAACATCCCCGCTCACACTTGTAAGGCATGTTTAAAGAATTAATTGGTAAATTCCTCTGTAAATTAAGTATTTGGTCACCTACAAACAAGTCAGATTTCTGGCTCTCACAGACCTGTAAGTTCTTCTTTAAGAGGCTCCTCTTTCCTCCACTGGTTACCTGTATTAATGACATCTATTTGAACTCGTTATCAGTATAAAATACACCTATCCACAACCTCAAACAGTCACACTACAAACTAAACTTCTCACATGTGGCCAATCCAAGGGGTCTGTCACATACATCCAAAACAAAATTGTAGACTGCACAGCTGGGATAACTGAATCTCAATAGGTAGCAGCTTGGTGTTCAAGGGAAACCCAAACTTTTGGATGCACTTTAGAAAATGTGGAACGACATCAGACCACTGTTGTACCACCTCGATCTTGAGGGGCTCTCCACGCAGATATCTCACCCCGTTTGGGGTCCCCAAACTCATCCAAGAACTGGGCATACATCCCAGAACCACACGGGGTGACCTAGTGAATGACCTGCAGTGAGCTGTGACCAAAGTAACAAAGGCTACCATCATTAACACACTGCGCCGCCAGGGACTCAATCCTGCAGTGCCAGACGTGTCCTCCTGCTTAAGCCAGTACATGTCCAAGCCCATCTGAAGTTTGCTAGAGAGCCTTTGGATGATCCAGAAGAGGATTGGGGAGCTACAGGTCATATGTGTCAATGATAACCAAAACTTCGAATCTTTTTGGGTAAACACGAATCACCATTGTCTTTCTTGGGAGAGCAAGTAAAGAATGCTGAATTTGCATCGAAAGAACACCTACCTACTGTGAAGCATGGGGTGGATACCATCATCTTTTGGGTCTGGTTTTTCTGCAATGGACCAGAGTCTGTGTGTATACCTGGTAAACACGAAACGAATAAATGGGTGTGTGGCCAGTGTATGCGTGATATTTGCTCTGAGGTGAAAACCTCTTCCATCAGCAAGGGCATTGAAGATAAACGTGGCTGGGTTCATGTCACCATACACTGACGCCCAAAACCATTTCCACCCTGAGCACGAAGAGGTGCTTCGGAAGACTCAATTTCAGTCCCTGAGATGTGTTCGACCTTAGCACGTTCTTCCAATATCTCAACTACCATGAATACACCTTTGGGAGTGGAGTTGAAAATTCCGTGGTGCCCAGCGACACCCCAAAACATCACTGCGCGATGAGGAGATCTGCATGGAGGAATGGGACAAAATACCAGCAACAGTGTGTGAAAACCTTGTGAAGACTTACAAAAAACGTTTTAGACCTCTGTCATTGCCAACAAAGGGTAAATAACAAAGTATTGAGATTAAATTTTATTATTGACCAAATACTTATTTTCCACCAGAATTTGCAAATAAATTCTTTAAAAATACAATGTGATTTTCTGGATTTTTTTATTTCTCATTTTGTCTCTCATAGTTGAGGTATACCTATGAAAATTACAGCCCTCTCTCATCTTTTTAAGTGGGAGAACTGCCACACTTTGGCGGGTTGACTAAATACTTTTTTTCCCACGCAACGGTAATTTGTATAATTTCAATTCGTTTGTCACAAACTTGTTAGTCTGTGTAAGAATATTTTTTCTATAGGGGGGGGGGGATATACTACTCACAATACATATTTAACTTTGGTAATGACACATTAATTAATTAATATTAATTTTAATATTTGTTTTTCCATTTACTAATATTGGTTTACTCGGTTTAAAAAATCCAAGATAAAACACTATTGTTTTTAGTTTTCGTTCAGTATCCATTGTAAAAACTATCGGATGATTAATCAGTATCGGTCAGTGTGTTCCAACCTAGCTATCGGTATAATCCACTATCGGTCAATCTCTACATGCAACGACCAGAAATGTATATTCTCTTAAATGACGATCACATTAAAGGTGGGGTAAGCAATTTTCCAAAAACGCTTCAGAAAATTGATTCGGGCCGACTAGCAAAACAAACTTGTAGCCAATCAGCAGTAAGGGACGTGTCTACTCATGATATGGAGGAGAGAGCACAGCAGAAATTAGCCGAGCCAAACGACAGAAAAATAGAGATGGTGGATAAAAAAAACAAAAGATGACATCGCGAACAAAGAAGACTAAGGGCAATAAGGCAAGAGTATTACAAATATTGGATAAGCCGCTTTCTCGCCAGCTCTGGGAGAACCAGTGAGCAAAGGCCTTCTCGACCGGACGCCGAGGTTGCTTTGTTTCTTCTCGATAGGTGAGTAACACCATAGTCTGTCTGGTCTTTAAACTGAAGGCACGAGTCCCCGACTATTATACCTTGAGTATCGTCGAGCCGAGCCCCAGCACCGAACGACTCGACCTAATGGCAACAATTTATTTAAGAGACCACTAACGGCAGTTATCTACCCTAAGTATCGAATTTCTAAATTTTATGTTCCCCAACATGTAATGCTAATGTTAAAATAAAAGAGCTTTTATTTCACACGATGCATGCAACGGCAGTAACAATACATGTAAGAACAGAATCTTAGCTCTCGGCACATTCACAAGCTAGTACAAAACATCTTAACTAGTTGATGAAGTGTAGAACACGTTGCAGCGGTCATCATAAATTCTCCGGTTTTTTGCGAATGGTTGTTTACGAAAGAGATAATTCCTCCAATATCGTCAATTATGGTCATTTTCGGTCAGATTAAGGCTTTGGTTAGTCAGGCTGCCTGCTCTAAATATCAGCCAAGAGAATGTTTGCGGTAAGAATTCCATCATATTGAATGAATGAATTATATCATTTATTTTAATTAGCGAGAGCGAGAGAGAGGGATGAAAGTTGCGTGTGTGAACATGGTCTGCGCGTCTCTCCTCCTCACAAGCATGGACTTAGTTACTTACAGAAACAGACGTCTTTACCCCCTCTGGCAGAGAAATAATAAAGTTCGATTCAGTATCCCTGTCTAAGCTAGTTTACTAATAATAGTTTCCGTGCCTGTTTTGTTGTTGTCTGTCGTGGGCACAATAGCCTACTCATACGTAGCCTACTAGGCATATAGATTTTATTTTAGCTATAAACCCAAGGCCGTGATCCGAACATGAACTATTCCTTAAACTTAACGTACCCTAACCCGACCGTTATTTTGGACGCCCTTTCTTGGCTCTGGTCCGGGTTACATAACCTCTTATGTCCCCACCGTATCATGCGACCCCAACAGCTAAGTCGGTCTAGTACACGGGACGGCGCAAAGCGACCATTGAATCATTTGAGTGTATTTCGTCGTCAAAGAACATCATGAAGAAGACCAGCAGCAGCATATTTAAATAACTGTACATAGGATTATTGACTCTATTCGATCTTGCCGCAGCCAGGGTAGACATGGAAGGGGGAATTGCTACTGTTTTGATAATGTATAGATACAGAGGAGCACAAAGTATTTAGTCAGCCAACCAATTGTGCAAGTTCTCCCACTTAAAAGATGAGAGAGGCCTGTACTTTTCATCATAGGTATACCTCAACAATGAGAGACAAAATGAAAAAAATCCAGAAAATCGCCATTGTAGGATTTTTAAAGAATATATCTATATCTATATAGATATATATATATATATATAATAATATATATAGGGTGTAGACAGATCACTGATTATTATGCTGTCCATTGTATTTTGTCGCGCTGCGCCGCTTGCGTCCGGTGTAGACACGGTGTTACATTGGTTTTGCTTTGTTTCACAGACAGATCGCATGCCTGGTGCGTCGTACGTGGGCCGGAGCTCATCCAAATAGTGGCTAACCCTTTGGGGTCAGGTGCTGTTGCTGATTGTTTTTGGTTGTATTGCTCAAATGTCTAACATTGGCTTACTCAGAATCTGCTGTTTAACACTCCACATTAACATGCCCAACTACAACAATGTCTGACTGATATACTGAATATCTATCCAAATAAATATCGACCACAAACCAAATTTAAGACAACAACAACACAAAATGAAGCTTGTGGATATACAATCAGAATCATCTTACAAGAGTTTGTGACATTGTATTTGCACTATTGTAAAGCATAAAGGTCGGGAATCTCTATATCATTCGTCCGCACCCACCTCTTCTTAACTTTTTTTAATAGGAAATGTAAACACAGGCACAGAAAACTGAAGGGTCTACCAGAGCGGAAACAACCTCCCGCTCTCTCTCATGTGTAGCCAACAGGACTAGTCGACTTAAAGCGTATTCGGCAACTTGGCCGCCTAGAGTGCTGGCGCATAAGGGAAGGGTCAAATACCTCAATAGACACAGATCCATGTAATAATCCAGCCCAACTTTACAGCAGAAAAACATGTTTACAGCCTGTTTCAAAAAAATTATTTTGGTCTATATAGCTATTTTGCCCTTCATGACAACTGTGATGGGGGTGAATTTTTTTATAACTCATCCATTTAAATTATATTAAGCCTAAGTAAGCGTGCTGCATAATTAAGGGCGTGGCCACTTGTGTGACAGGTGGATTGCTGCTGCTGTCACTACCATCGAGCTAGGTGGGCGTGGTTTCAACAACCAGCTCCCGCCTCTTCGCCCATTTTCGATTATCCGGGAGTGACGTGCTGTAAAAATAACCACACTGGCCACGATGGCTAGTAGCCCGGCCGCTCTCCTGCCCACTTTTTGGCGAGCCTATCAAAATCTATCTTCTGAACCACATAGCGGGTGACCTTCATCTGGACAACTACGTCCATGTTTTTAATTACGACATCTCTACTAGTAAGTACCATGCTGTATTAAAATTCATATTTCTAAAGCATCAACAGATTTAGGACAAGACAATGCCACAACAGCCCTATTATCACTCGTGCCTCTAAAACACTCTTAAGTGTATCATTCTCCCCTGGGTATCTTCAACAAACCGCCTCAAAAGTGAAGGCCCGTCTTATAGATTCTGAACACTTACAGTCTGTAGATGAAACCAGCAAATTGCTTTGCCTTACGCATTTACCCACCTATTAGATCGGCTGAAGCAAAGAAAATCCTTCCGCCTTTTTTGGTATTTGGCCCCTACATTGCACGTAGCACACCTTAATGTCCTCTCCTCAGACGAAGCCTGCAGGCCGAGAACGTACAAAGGCAGTTTTCTGTTCAACTGCAGGAAGACAATAGATGAAATCTATACGCACCTGGAATCGGCAGAATACCTGCTTCAGGGGGAACCGCTCCCCCCTCACTTTAACAAAGGGGATGTTTGCCATTATTTTTGAAATCAGCTACCTTCGTGCAAGTCTTTGTGCTTTACAGTAGGAGGGAACAGTCTGGGACAACCTTTTTTTACAACATGATGTGTGGACATATTTCGGTTTTCCACAGCATTAGGTGTTATCTTGTGATGAGAAAACAACACAGAGTACGCAGTAACACAGTCAAAAGCGAAACAGCGGGATATGACAGAGCATCTCGGGAGAAGGCTTTACATAATTTATATCCCATATTCCCACTCCTCTCAAAAGGGGCATCACCAGGAATGTCTCCTGGCAATTCCAACAGCCTAATGGTCATAAGCTGCTGTGTGTGTGTTGTGTGTATGTGTGCATTTAAAGATTGAGTATTTACAGCACAAGATGAATCAACTAGACATTTTACTATAACTAGACTTACACAAAATCTGTGCCTGTAGAAATCTGCAGAAAAATCGGCAAATTTCCAAAAGAATTATGGAAAAATATGTACAAATCCTCATCACTGTGTTCATTTGTTAAATATTTTTAGAAGGATGAGCACTTCATTAGTTCCACCTCATCCTCAACACAGGACAGAAAAGTAGCATATAAATGTTGATTTGAAATGTCAGGTAAAAAAGCTAATAAAACCTACATGTAAATGATATAAAAAATATATATCACGTATATAAAAGAAATGTTACTCATTGGCAAACATCTTTATTATATACCACTCTATTTATTATCTATTATATTATTAATATTAGTACATCTGTCTCCTACCAAGATCTTAAATAATGTTAAAAATAAAAGAATATTTTCAATAAGAAACAACTCTAAATACGTAACAATTAAAATATCGAATTGTGTTGGTCTTCCTAAGCGCTACAATTTAAAGATACGACTTTAAGTTGGGTGTGTTTGTAATATGATTAATATGATTATTTGCAGTTATTAGTATTATTCCATGTTTCCTATAACCCGCGAATATAATGATCTGTTAAAATTAAAATCAAAAGCACATGGTATAGAATACATATGAAATACAATGTCTTATAGTCTATATATTTCAACTTAATAATTACACGATTATAATTGCTGTGGTTTAATACATACTAATATCCAACAGCTTTACTTCAAACCATCAATGTGTTAATGATCGACGAATACGTCATAGTACCACATACCAAAAGCCGCATTGTATCAGCTCATAAATAACGTGTTAGAATTGATCTGGTAGACTTCAACACAAAAGTGAACCAAGCTCTTGCAGCATTATGAAATCTAGTTATATCAATTAACTATATATGTGGATATTCACTTGGATTATATATTTTTTTCTGTTATCATGTTTACCATATTGCATACAATTTCAAGATTACCTATGCAAGAGCCCAATATCTTTTTTTTTTTTCTTGTTATTTAGATACGAATACCGTGTACTCAGTCTTAGATCATGAGTAAAATATGTGAGTCTGTCAAAATCTACAATGCTTAGCTAACAATGTCAGCTATTAATCTTATAGTACATCAGAAGCATTTTTGGTGCTCTTGGGATCAGGGTGTGTATAGTGCACTTCGGAAAATGGCTTTGAAAAGGCGCATGTCTTTTTGTGCCAGGTTAGGGATTATTTCTAGAAAAGCGTACATTCAGAGAGCTTTTCAGCAGGCGGGCTTTAACACATGAATATCGTATCCAGTACCAGGCGCCGACTCTACCTCAACCCTTAATATATAGAGCCAGCGTCTAATAAAAGGCAACATAATTTTTGTCTGCCATTCTCCCGGCGCTCTAATGCGCCGTCTCGTTCATGCCTCAGCCATGCAGCAAACGCAAGCCCCGCGGAGGGCAGATACACAGACGGGCAGGTTAATGATGACACAGTCAGAATGTCAGGGTGCCGAGGGCACTCCATTCCTTCATATTACAGAGCTGCTGGAAACAGCTTAATGGACAGGATCCGAGGCCAGAGCCCAGCGTGAGGAGGCGGCAAGACAGAAAACGTGAGGACCGTTACGTGGGAGAGAAAGTGACATAGAAAAAAACCCTCCCGTACTCCGCGAGGGGATGGTCATATACGTCTTAATGCATTTGTGATATCCCTTCTGGGCGGGAAGAGAATAAAAATCTGGGGGTATGGAGAATAGAGGTATGCAGATTATAGAGGCCAGATTTGGTGCATCAGTATACAAATATCAACTGTAAATTACACAGTCGGCAGTGAACACATCGAATTCGGATGATGTGAACCACCACACTAGCAAAAAATTCTGTATTTTTATACAAAATATTGTTTGGCAAGCTGTTGTTTGCCCGTAAATATTTTGTAAAAAATCACTGAAAAACTTGGTAACTCCCTCACCTTTACAGCCAAAACCTGTACTTTTACAGTATAAAAACATAATTTTACAAACCAGAAACTTTGAAATGTAAACCAGTAAAAATTCAACACTGCACTCTGCTATTAAAATCTGTTTTTGTTACCTGAACATACTGACAAACCCACATAATATATCATACATGTATTTGAGTTAAAAGAGAAAGCTAGTATCCACTGAAGAATCAAAGCGCATCACACGTACTTCGCCACAGCGCAAGTATATACTAATATATAGAAGGTGCAAGAGTCATTCATGCAGACACTTAACACCATCATGGTAACACACATTATACTTAAATAACGCATTAAACTTTCATTAAACAACAGAAGATGTAACATAAAGCCTAAATATACATAACTAATAACAAAAACTTTTTAAAAACATGATTATTTAAACAAAAAAACGTTCAAATGTGGAGTGTCATGCAGGGAATGGCTGGGATCGATTTCAGTTGTATACAGTTTGTGTTAATACTCCTGATATCTACATCTCGATTTCGTTATTTTGCTATCTATAATAATGATAATCGTAAAATATCGAGCATATATTAAACTGCTGCAAAAATTTACATGAAATGTCTGTTAGAATATTTTACAATCAAACTACACAGATTATTTTAAACGAGATGTTTTGATTTTTTTTTTCCTACCCACTGTAACATAGTTAAGAGAATCTTACCTGTTAACGCTCTTAATCAGTTTGTTTTCTTTTTTTTTCTTTTTTTTCCAAGTATAGCGAATTGAGTTTTACAAAATTATATACGAGTATATAACAAATTATCATCTTATTTTTGTTTTACAGTAGCGTGAGTCGCACAACCATACTTGTGTCATTTTTTAGTACTGCACACAAAACATATTTTCATACTATGTCATCGAAATGCTGTGTACAGTAAAGAATAACTGAATAAGTCATGTCTGTTGACTTATGACTAATCCTTAGAAAGGTATGAATATATACTGTCTGGATTTATTTATAGTTCATTATTTTAGTTTAGTTCAGGAATGAAAGGTTATCCACCTGCGACTTCTCATAAAAGACTCCTTTTTCAGAAATTAGAATCCACCTTTTTTTTATCATAAATCCACTTTTTTTTTCATCGAAATCGTCTTTTACATTCATAAATTTACAAAAACCCCCCTCATGATCTGATTGTATCAACTATTACAAAAATAAATGATAAAAGAAATCCTACACTAAATGCTGCACTGACTTTGACCGTAGCTAAGCCCTCTGTCTAACGGCAACTTTGAAATATTTTTCTACAACGTACTGTCTGTTCAAAATCCAAGTTTTTAAAAGAAACATTGACAAACCGCATGACAAAGAATCAAGTAATTAACACAATATTTAAAAATTTTACGCTCTATATAATCTCTCATCCGTCACTCTCACTCGCCTCCATTGCTTTGCTTTGTTAGATCGTTAACGATCTTGCTTATCCAAAGTCACAACGGGCCGAATGAACGAATGAACAATCATACGAAAGTACAGACACTACGAAATAACCTTGTTAATAATAATAACGGTTCAAAATATTCAGTGAAGTTAGGTTAAAGAAAGCAGTTTTTCTTGACTGTTTAAAATAGGTTTAATGACTATAAAGTCAATGTACCTACTGTACATTGTAATTATAATGTCTACAATGTCTATAATGCCCCCTTTGACAGTTTTAAATAGTGCTGTTAATCGCGATTAATCGCATTCAAAATAAAGTTTTTATTTACATAATATATTATGTATGTGCACTGTGTAGGTTATTATGTATTATACATTCACACGCATACGTATATATTTGAAATATTGCATGCATTTACATTATATTATTTTATATTCAATAATCTTGTGAGCCCGGACCACAAAACCAGTCATAGGGTCCCAATTTCGAAATGAGATTTATGCATCTTGGGAACCTGAATAAATAAGCTTTCCATTGATGTATAGTTTGTTAGGATAGGACAAGATTTGGTCGAGATACAACTATTTGAAAATCTGGAATCTGAGGGTGCAAAAAAAAATCTAATTATTGAGAAAGTCGCCTTTAAAGTTGTCCAAATGCACTGGTTCTTAGCAATGCATATTACTAATTCGTGAATTATCGTCATTTATATATTCTAACAGTAGTCAAATTTGACAAAATAAATCTTCATGGAACCATGATCTGTACTTAATACCTAATATGATCTTTGGCATAAAAGAAAAATCAATATTTTTGACCCATACAATGTATTTTTTGGCTATTGCTACAAATATACCCAAGCGACTTATGACTGGTTTTGTGCTCCAGGGTCACATTTATATTATATATATATATATTTCATATGTAAACATAACATTTTTCGTAAATATATCCATGCATGAGTGTGTATTCATATATACATAATAAATATACAAAGTACACACACTACTGTATATTATGTAAAAATAACTTTTATTTTGGATGCGATTTAATTGTGATTAATCATTTGACAGCACTAGTTTTAAAGTTCACACACATTTCAGCTGGGAAATGTCATATTCTGCAAAACATTGCTGATTTGTTTATCATTTTCGCTTACACTTTATTTTAAGGTGTCCTTGCTTCAGTTACGTATCATGTAAGTACTTGAGGCGTGGGTCATTACAATAACATCACAATGTACTTCCAATCGTGAGGTTACGTATGCATGTAAGGATGCATCATTAGTAGTTATTATATAGGAGTAGATACATGTTAACCATAGTACGTTTTTTGTACACTGGTTGCATGTGGAACGGGAACCCCCTTAAAATGCAGTTTCCCACCGAGCGCCTCATTTTCCACCTATTCTATCTTAAGACTTCTAAGACTATTAACATCATCTATTATAATAATTTAGTTTGTGAGTCACATAGTGCTTTACATACATCATTCAGTGATGACTGCTCTGAGGACAGCAAGACTGTCGTCCACATGTAGATTCAGAAATACTGCGGCAATAAAATAAAGTGGAATCAGCAGAATGCTTAAATGCTTTTTCATTCTGTAACATCCTGTCAACAGGCTTCGGTTCAAGCACTTGACATTTATCGACATTTCAAGAGTTTTGAGCTCAAGAGCTCGGGTCAGGACGGTGTCAACCTTAGTTTCAGCTATGCAGAGATAATTCAGAAGAGCAAATGTGAGTAAAAGGCATTTCCTCTTCTGCTGGGATGCTGTTCTCTATTTTCCTTGTAAACAGCTTGGCTACTCTGCCCAGAGGGATTTACTGAGGCCACTCTGAGAATGGAAGAAACATCTGCCTACAGAAGGTGCTCTGTTGTTTCCTGTCCTTGGTGCTCCGGCAGCAGCGCTAAAACTGTCACTGCTGTGAAAGACTCATACAAGGGGCCTTGGTTGTAGTGTTTATGAGAAGGAAACTCAGTTCTGTGCTCTCAATATAACATAATCACACTATCATATGTCATAGTGTGTTATGCTCCAAAACCTAGTGAGCTGCCTGGGAGGCAGCATTTTAGGACATCATAGCTGTGCTCCCAACAGGATCCAAGATGGCAAACAAGGCAAATAAAATGTGGATACTCTTATTTTTCAGTAAATACTGACAAGTATCAATAAATATTTAGCATGGTTAGCCCCTCTCTTTCTGCTATGTAGGGAAACTGCAACTGTTGAGAAATGGGACTCACCTATTTGCTTCTTAAAGAACACTACTGTTCAAAAACAACACTTTATTTCAGCATGGATGCATCAAATTGATCAAAGGTGAAAATAAAAGCATTTAAAATGCTACAAAAATATTTATATTTTAATAATTGCTTTTGAGCTTTCTGTTCATTAAAAAATCCTGAAAAAAAACATCAAGGTTTCCACAAAAATATTAAACAGAACAACTGTTTTCAACAATGATAATAATAATAATAATAAATGTTTAAGCCCGTCAAATCAGCATTTTTGAATGATTTCTGAAGGATCATGTCACTCATGAAGTCAGAAATAAGGGCTGCTGAAATTTCAGCTCTGCCATCACAGGGAAAAATGTTATTTGAAATTATATTCAAAATGGAAAACAGTTATTTTACATTTTATTACTATTTCACAATATTTCAGTGTTTTTGTGATCAAATAATATAGTCTCGGGGAACAATTTTGACATCTTTTAAAAACTAAAAAAATTGGTAGTAAAAAGGTGTGGTCGCATTGCACCTTTGTTCATTAATGTTCGTGTGCGAAAGCCAGTCATTCAATAGGAATCCCGCGATCAGACAATAAGTGACTGGAAAGATTTCCTCATGCAGATTCGAAACAGATTTCGCATTGACCAAAAATGTTTAAAAGTGATTTTTGTGTGAGCTGTGCTTCATACATCACCACACTTTTTACAATGGACCTTTTTGCCTGCAAAATTGTGCAGAAAATTTACTAATGTGAAAGCACCTTAAAGGGGTCCTATTATGCTTTTTCACTTTTTCAACTTTAGTTAGTCTGTAATGTTGCTGTTTGTGCATAAAAAAAGATCTGCAAAGTTACGAAGTTCAAAGTCCACTTCAAAAGGAGATTTTTTTTTAACAGAAATCGCTTTTCAAAAACTACAACTAATGACTCGTTTGGACTACAACGCATTTTCCGGGATTTGTGATATCACAGATATCGACGAATGGGACGAGACCTGGTTGAGCTGCACTAGAGAAGGCAACGAGTGTTATCACTACAGTATGTCGGAGACACGCTAGCTTTCCCAAAGCAGACGAACTTAGAGCGGTTACAATCATCCGGGTTTAAATCGCGGTCAAATTTATTTGGTTTTGATGCAATATTTACACTGGCGGCTATGGTGGCATGATATTTCCCGACCAGGCGCCGAGTGCTGCCAAATGACAATCACAACACACACTGGCCCAACAAACCAATCACAACACACACTGGCCCAACAAACCAATCACAACACACACTGGCCCAACAAACCAATCACAACACACACTGGCCCAACTAACCAATCACAGCACATTTCATATTTCAGAAGGCGGGCCTTCATTTGATACAGGAACTTTTCGAGCTGTTCATGCCAGACTGGGGAGAGAGGTGTTGTAATAAGGTAAAATATGTGAAAAATAATGTTTTTCAAACAACCTAGTATGAGAGCATGTTCTAGTACAACCTCAAAACAAAATCAAGACTTTGTAAAAGAGCACAATAGGACCCCTTTAAAGGGATAGTTCACACAAAAATGAAATTTCTGTCATTATTTCTCACCCTCATTTCGTTCCAAACCTGCAAGACCTTCGTTCATCTTCGGAACACAATTAAGATATTTTGATGGAATCTGAAAGCTCTCTGACCCTCAATAGACAGCAAGGATCCTAACGATCAAGGCTCAGAAATGAAGCAAGAACATCGTTACAATAATCCATGTGACATCAGTAATTTTACGAAGCTACGAGAATACTTTTTGTGGCAAAAAAAAATACGACTTATTTCAAACAATTCTTCTCCGCATCAGCCTATTGCGCCATTTTGGAGAGTATCACATACGTAAACAATGTATGTACGCGGATACGTTGTTTATGTTCAGATCAAAGTGTAAACAACGTATCTGCGTATGGTGTTGCTGACACAGAACAGCATACGTTGTTTACATATGTGATACTCTCCAAAATGGCGCTACGGTGCGTGGAGGAGACGAATTGTTGAATAAGTCGTTATTTTATGTTTTCTTTGCGCATAAAAATATTTCTCGGTGCTTCGTAAAATTTACGCTGAACCACTGCTGTGACATGGAATAGTTTTAAATACCTTGCTACTTTTCTGTGCATTGATCGTGTTATGATCCTTGCTGTCTATGGGGGGTCAGAGAGCTCTCAGAATGCATCAAAAATATCTTAATTTGTCTATCAGGTTTTGAAGACATGAGGGTGAGTAATTAATGACAGAATTTTCATTTTTGGTGAACTATCTCTTTAAAGTAAAGCAGTCCTAAATTTGTCTTTTAAATGATGTGCCATTCACTGCCTATGATAGACACAGGCAGGGTTTTAGGTTTTGAAACCAAACTACAGTCTCCACCTCTGCTGTCTCCTGCTGTCTCCTTTTTCTGCTACAGTGTGCATTTCCCATAGGCGGGCAGTCAACACCCACTCCTTATTCCCCAGGCCCTGGGGAGAGCAATCAGAAGGCAGACAACAGCCAGCAGCACACTGCACCTGCATCAGAGAGCTTCCTCTGTCCCGCTGTGGGGGAAAAACCCCTCAAGATCCGTTTCTTGACGCCCCACTTAATTACTGTTTGACCTGTCACACACTAAAGTTCTTGATGACAATAACATATTGTACAGGAAGTGCTCCAAATGAGAAACCAATCAGCTTTCGAGTGCTTGGAAATGATTAAGACGTGGGAAAACCGTCTCCTTGTTTGCCACTGTTTTAACAGGTCTTTTGAAGTAAGCTTTGACACTTCAACAAACTGAAGAGACACCATTTCTGAAGCGTTCCTCCCAATATATTAAAATTAAACATTCCCTAGATAAATTCTATATAAAACATCTTTCAGTTGCTAAGTGCTTATTTGGTCCCCAGAGCGTATAATTAAAGATGTTCCTTGAATTCTTTCATGTCTGGCTTCAGATTTATTGCAGAGACAATTAGAGTAATTATACTGCTGCAGTCTGGTGTGGCTGTTGGTGGCAACAACGCTGGCAAGGCCTGACTTGTGCCCGACATGTTTTCTTATTTTCTCATTCTTAATCGCAAAAGCAGCATCACTTTGTTGTATGTGTTTAAATCAATTACCGTAGACCAGGGGTCTTCAACCTTCTGAGACCACCATCCCCTTTGGTGGATAGCTGGAGACCCCCGTTACATAAACTTGAGTGTTTAAATCTGGCCTATAATAAAATGCATAAACTACCATATTAATGCATTCAAATTTGTTACAAGTCACATTGCAAAGTACTGAAATGGAGTCATATTTTTGCACATTTTAAATGTAATTTTTATTACATTTTAATCAGCGAAGGACGATTAAAATGTAACTTCTTAATAGGATAAATTGGCAAAAGTGGTTGAACGCAATATTATATTTAATTTGATGCATATTTTTAGTTCAACCAATAATTTGCAGTACAGCTGCAGACTACCTGATTGAGACTAATGCAAACCTCTTCTCTATAAACACACATTAGATTACTCTCTGTTTGGAAAGTGAACACATCACAATTGCAGTTCTTTTATCCAGAGTAATATTTTAGTATTCCTTCCAGCCCCCATAACAACCATCATGCCCAGGTAAAATGCAGCTGTAAGCAATGAACAGAGGGGAAAAAAACTCCCTGAGTCTGTGGTAAGCATCCCACCATGAGATTAGGTAAATTAGTGGGTGGAAAAGTAAAGCGAGAGTTGATAAGCAGAGCTCTATAAATTAAAGGGCAAGAAAAGACCCAGCCCTGGTTATAACAGTCTAACGTAAAACAAACACTGGTGTTCGCAGTCGTTGCTTTCACTCCTCACTTAAACACAAGGGCTTCCTCTCCAGGAGTGTCAATGCTTTAAAAGGAACATTCCTGGTTCAATACAAGTTAAGAACATTTGTAATATTAGATTCGCCGCTTATTTTTTTCTAGAAAAAGCAAAAGAGTGAGACACTTAAAATGGAAATGAATGTAGCCAATTTTAGAGGATGTAAAAGCACAAATTGGAAGCTTATATACAAAAGCACTTACATTAATTAATATTTTGTATTATTTGAGTTGTAAATATGAGCTAGTAAATTTATTAGTCACTTTAGGGTTTTAGGTGCTATGTTGTCATAAAAAAACTAGATAGGTAAAAAGATAAGGTATAAGAAAGTGATTTTTTTCACACTAAAATCATGTTAACATATTTGTTTACGTCTTATGACTATACTTTTGAAACATCGAGTATTCTAACATTTACAGACTGGCTTGTTTTAAAGAAAATGAGGGCCAAATCGGACAAGGAGGGATATTCTTGTATTGAATGTGGATAATTCCAGGTTTAGTTCATTCTTTTATTGTTGTGAAGAAAGACAGACAACTGTAATTAAATTAAAACAGACGAAAAGAGACAAAGGCTTCTGTAATTCTGAGATCTCACACAATAAAATATAGCCTTGGTCTAAGGGTCAGAATACCGTTAAATTCAATTTAAATCACATGCTATTGACCGTGTGGTGGGAACATGGAATCCAGTAGCTGGCCGTAGCCCAATAGGAAACATATCAGCCACACTGCGGAAAGCAGTGCCAGAATCCAAATCGTTAAACATTTATAGGAACAGTCTGAGATGCTTTATAGAGAGAGAGAAAAACAGGTTTGTGAGAGAATTTATTAGTCTTTTTGTTTAAAACGTCACACACTAAAAATTTTTTCTTCTCTCACTCCGGCTTTTCTCCATCTCTCGATCTTTAGCTCTCTCTCATTCTGACTCCATGACATACGTCTTCATTTGAAAGACTTCAGTTCATGCCAAGCTGGAACTTTTATAGGTTGGGCTCTGTTTCCCCTAGAGGGCTGTAAACTGTTGCACAGAAATAAAAAAAGAAATGCCAAGATCCCTCTTAATACTGAGAGTGATTTTATTACATGAGCGTTGAACAGAATTGGAGTTGTGGAATTGCACGACTTGCCAGCCAAAAATGGCACAGTTAGAAAAGAGTCTGTCAGAAGGGTAAGTGTCTCTTGACTTCCATGACTTCACAGTGCCATTTTTTCTGCATTTAGTGAACTTATGTGCATAACACGTTGTTATTTTCAGTTTATTTCAGCATGAATGTATAAACATTCATTATCCACACTATGTATGATTGCTATACAAAAACAAAACTATAAATAAATAAATTAAAAATAAATAAATGTCTAATTCTTACTTTATTGTTACAGGCAGTCTTAAACTTCCTTGTTTTTTTGGTTTTTGAAGAATACCGGCTTCTTGAGAGTTAATAAAAGGGGACGGGGCTTTCCAGCCTAAAATTATAATCAAGTTACATAGTGAATGCTGCAGTATATTCCATACTAGAGCTTTATGCAAGGAAAAGTTAGCAATTTAGTGTATTCATTTAAAAAACCACCTTAGGTTATACTATTAGTAGTGGTGTCCAATTTGTGAATGAATCATTCTTTGAATCAAATTTTATCAATAAATTAGTTGATCAAGTTCACAAACATTCTGAATGATTCATCTGCAAATTGGACTGACAGTTCTGAAGTTCAACTCACTGACTCAATAATCCAAATGGACAAGTTCATCAGAGAATAACAACTTTTACTTTGTTCATGTTTTCATTTGAAAACAGCAGAGTCTTCAGAATTTCTCTTTTTGTATTCCACAAAAGAAATAATGATTTGGAACAACACAAGGGTGAGTAAATTATTGAATAAAATCAATGTTTGTTTTTGGGTGAACTAATACTTTCATCTTACCAAGATCCAAAAAAAGATTCACAGTAAGTGTCCCACCTATCCCTGCATTCTCTCATCCTGTATATTCTGCTAACCATGTAGCAATCAAATGTTCTCTGACTTATGGATCTTCCAACTTCATGACTCTGACCCTGAGCAAGGGAGAAGGAAAAAACTGTCGGCATCATGTGGATGAAATTGAATCTCATTTTCGAGGATCTCCCGGGTAGCTGATGTTTTGATGAGATGAGCAGTTGTCACGGCGAGGGCCAGGGCCCGGGCAACGAGAAGAGATCTCTTCTTAACTAACCTGCATCTTGACAAGGCAATCAAGAGGCACGGGAGAGTAATTAAATGATAAGTTCATATTTGAGGGACAATCGAGTAGTGCAGGCTCTGTTGTCACAGCTCCTGGCCGTCGTGATGAATATCTTTATTAGCAGCCGTGCTGCTCCCTGTCACAGGGGCCAAGCCTGACAGCAGGGCCCGTGACAGAGCCCCTCGGCACCCCTGCTGAGATGGCTGCAGATAGCCCCTCTGTAAGGACACCTGGAGGTACACAATGTCGGACAATGATGCACGCAAAAGGCTAAAATGTGGACGTGAAAGTCAACAAGAGGGATTGAGATAAGTCATGAGCGGGAAGTGCCAGGTTGAGCATGTTAACGACTGGAGTCTGAGCAGGTATCAAGAGGAAATGGGAAAAAAGAAACTGCACGACTGACTGTTTTGATGCTCCGTAATTGAAGGTGGCAACCACTTCACTGCTGACTATGAGATACGATGTTTGTTTGGATGTGTCTCATTGATCTCCAGTGCACACTTTGGTTCAATCATGAGGTGGGAGGAAAGAACAAGAGCCCCGTATGGTATTTATACAACACGGCACACTTCTCTCAAAGCTTTATTCCGCTTAAACATTTGGGTCACCACTAGGAGTGAAGCAAGCATCTCCTGAGCTCCTCTTGTGATGCATCTGATTGCAGTGGATCCCCCCGCCCCATCTGCAGTGCTTTAAGTCCCACTTGCTGTAATCCCACGTTGTGTGCCACTGGCTCGGCAGGATGCCATTGTGATCCTCTCCCCATTGTGTCGGCGGCATAAAGCATCCTCTGTTGTCTCGCCAACTTCCTCCCTCAAACACAGCTTGTGTTTTCAATGCTTACATCCCCCGTGCAAAGGAAAATAAACCTGGGCCCTTTGACTAGATCTATAACGGAGTTGTGTGAATATAAAGGGTGGGGAGTGTGTGTGAGAGAGAAAGTGGGAGGATGTGAGAGGCTGAGGTGAGTGAGGATTTGTAAGCGATACCCTCAGCCAAAGAAAACCATGGGTGAGAACCTGTAGATATGAGTCACTGCGATGATTGCATTTCAATATATCCCAAGTACTTTTCCCTTTTAAACTGACGTCGTCGGCACTTATGGCCGCGTTTGAGTTTAGGGATTGGTATAAAGAAATAATGAAATAATAATATGGTAATATCGAGAGCTTGAAGTGGCAAAGGCCCCCGTAGGTCCTGTGGCAGAGCATGGGGCAATAAAGTATGCTCCACTTCAGATTTCATGTTAATAAATCTGAACTCTAGAGAGTCTGCTTAAATTGCACCTTTATATAACTTCTTAGTAAAGGTCAGTCTTCTTTTTTAAGGGAATTTAAAGATCAAAATGGCTTTTGTCAGTGTTTCCATATTATACACCTCCAACTTGCTCGCACCCTTAAGCAGCATGAGGTGATATTTTTTAATAATTTGTGCACTACGTGAATATATCCAGCTGAATAATTGTTCTCCAAACTGGGCAGAATCCAGATCTACAAAAAATATGGATGTCGTATTTTCCATCTCACTCTTTGTTCTTTTTAGTTTAACAGCAGGACTCAGAGATCAGCTAATCATTGTATGGTTGTTGTATTAAGTGCCATACATGGAAATTGTAGATCTCCAGGGAATTAGAGGGAAGGCCTGATGTATATAAAAGCTATCAGAAGGGAGTGAGATGCTCACAGGGTTACATTGTTCAGTCAATTCTGTGAAAACAACAACAGCAGGAAAACTGAAGTTTTATTGCAATATTGATAACAGAATCAATAGAATCAATATACTCAACAGAAATTACTTCTCAATGAGAGGACAGTGACAAATGATGAACATCACTAAAAGATAAGTTCTCTCTCAAAAAATGAAAAAAATAATTGGTCAGATAAATACATAGTAACACCCCCAAACACACAATGTTTTCAGGGAATCAAACTACATATTACTTAATTATAGGGTGTACTTATAAAATGTATCTACATTGCTGAGCATTATGTAGTAATAATAATAATAATAATAATGATAAATGACACATTTTATATAAAATAATAGTATAAAGTGTTGCCAGAGGGTGTTTTTTCTCTAGTTAAAAATAAGAACAAAGAACCTTGAGCTGCAGATGTTGATCATCTAGATGATCAATTGAGATGTCAACCTGGAAAGAGTTTAAAAATAAAAACCGTCTCACACAATCTCACATCCTCATAAGCAAGAGCAATGCTATAAAAAGGCCTGCTGCTGAAATCCTCCCTTCCTGCTCATCTCTCTCCCTCCCTGTCTCGCTGCTCTTAGCCCCACGGAGAGAGCCATCAGAAGCAGTTTGTCCTGACGGCTGATGGATCGGCCAAAGACACTCGTCTCTGGGCACTTCTCTATATATCGTTAATTTAATACATGATGACGTGGCCAATTACAGGGCGGCTGCACGCTCAAATAGCATGTCAAAACCTGTGTATCAATCTATTAGATCCTGTCTCTCCGTGGCATGAGTATGCACCTTAAAGCAGTGGTGAGACACAGGGGAAGAGAGAAAGTGCTGACCTCATGGGGATCCGGCCTCTGATATCACACAGAATAAAAAACAGCCTTAACAAGATATGCTAGCAGGTGAGCTTGCACCTTCCATCTGAATGGAGCGCTCATGTTAATGGGCATGTGATATCCAAGAATATGAACTAGAAGCAGTCAACCACACTCTCTTTCTCCTCCGTCTGAGTGTCTTTCTCACTCTGTCTATTTACTCTCACTCTGTATATTCCCAGCCTGTTTACTGCTACTGGCTGTTCACGTGTGTTAGCCAAAAATGAGTGATAGATATCTCATAAACTCTAGCTGAACACTTTCTCTGTAAGATTCTGTGTTCCTAGCATCATCGTCCTTAGGGGATTGAGCATGTTGGGTTATGGCTGCTAAAAGCATCCCAGACCCTGGAGACTGGGTTGTACGTCCAGGACCACCCGACCTGCCGCTCGGCACCGTGTTGTAAGGTGCAATAGATTTGCAGGTGTTACGGAGGCTGATGACATGTACCTTTCCTCAGACTGTTTAGATTCCCACCTTCTTTCTTTGTGTTTGTCCCTCTCGCTCTGTCTTTCTCTCTGTCTGGCATAGCATGCTCTATTTTGTCTTTCCCCAAACTTTTGTGTGGATTCCTTCACACTAAAATATGTCTTTATATGGATCATTAGTCTTGTTCTCAAACGTTTAGTTTGGAATAGTCACATTCGGCAAGAGGATATCATCCTTCCTAAGTGAGTGTGTATAAGCCTGACAGATTTGTAAACTGTTTGCTTGTCAGTATGTGATGGAATGGCCCACAAAGGTAAACTCCAGATAAACAAAAAAAAAAGTATTTTCCTGTCTTTGATTTATTGAAACAATCATTTCAATACTGAAGTGACTCGTTTGAATTGAACCCGAGTGTTGAATCTTAACAGAACACACAGCTCATCTCCTTTGAGGCACGACAGATGCCTGACAACTCTTTCTGAGAATCTTGTTCTCTCCCCTCACAGCTGAAAGAACCAATGAGGTCATTGTTGGATCAGACCAACTCATGGAGATCTAGAACCTCTGGTGGAGATGGATCACAGACCCGAAGACAACCAGATCAACCTGCTTCCATGTGCATAACCCCTGCACAGGATCCATTTTTTATGTGTCCAAATAAAAATGGATTTATTTATCTCAAGACTTCTGGATTTTTATTTGTTTTGTTTGTTTCACCATTTTGGTAGGTGCAGTTACTTACAAAAGGAACCATGGAGTTTTTACCATTTAAAACGTGTTAAAGTAAATATAAATAGTTCAATCAATGTAATGTGTTCTTTAAAAATAAATAAATAATAGTTATTGCTATTAATATGTTATCATTAATAATAACAATAATGCAAAATTAAGTGTAATTATTATTAATATTAACCATAGCATTAATAAATATTAAAATAATGTGTTAACAAATTTAATTATAATAAATGATGGTCAATGATATACTTATTAATATGGTTAATATTGAAATGTGAAATGTAATTATTACATTAATTTAATAATATAAGTAATTAATGCAATATTGATAGTAATAATAATATAATTAAACTTTTTATTATATTAATGCTATGTACATTTTAATATGATATATACACCTTTACTTACTTTAGTCGTATGAAAATAGAAACATTTTAAAAATGATATAAAAGTAACATAACTTGCTAAATAGTGTTTTCATTTTAAAAATGCTTTTCCATTTTAAATTGTTAGCTCTTACAATATATATAGTATACACACACCACACCACACACACACCCACAGTGTACATATATCAAAGAACTGTCTGACACCATCACTTCCTCTTGGTATTGCATTATGCGCTGTCATGTGGCATAAATGGGTATAAAGTGTTAGATGTATTGAAACTGGGTTCATAAATTGTGTTTGGTTGCAGGTGTTGATCTTGGTGGGTGTCTGTGTAGTTTGCAGTTTGGTTGTGGTTGTTTGTCCGGTGGATATCCCATCACCCATCTGTGTGACCATCGTGACTGGGACTGCATGCTCTGGTGCTGAAAGGAACAGATAACCACAATGGGGATAAGTTTATTTGTACACAAAAAGACTGAAAGAAATGGACCACCCAGTCAGACAGCGACTACTAACAGTCTCTTTTTCTCTCATATACTTGCAGGCTTTCACAAAATGCCTAAAAGGAGCACTTCCTAAAGATTTTCCTCTTTGCCGTCAACGATTTATAGCATTCCAGCACTGATGCATCTCTTAAATTACAGGTCCCTGGTTCCCTGGTGACGATGGATTCAGAGCCTGAGGAAGATGCTCTGTGTGATTTATAACTGTTCCAACTTGTTGTTTTTAGGGCCAATCCAAGTCATTTAGTGTCAGTAGTGGAATGATTGCACGTTCAGTGTCTTCAAAGCTTTGTTTTTGGGGCGTAATGAAATATTTCACAGTGACATCTCTTTGGTGTTTCCCCTTGTTGTCTTTGAATTCATAAAATAATGTGTGTATTTATGAGATTGTCACTGTTCATTTCAGCCTCCCTTTTCTCTTTATTATGATTCAAGACTTTTGGCAGATTAAGCTCATTGGGATCTGCGGTAGTGCTGAGATTTTCCCCCAAATGGCTTAATAATAATTTTGTTTTTCAAATAATAAATTGCTCCCTGGAGACACATAATGTTTATTAAATTGTTTGGTGCTATGATGCATTGCACATGTTAAGTAGAAATGAAATGCCCCAGGTCCTTTCTGAATGCCTGTCATCTACTAATACGAAACATGTGTCCTCCATTTTGTCAGTGTGATGGCTAATCAGATGTCGTGGCCTTTGCCCCCTCTCGCCGCAGTGTCCGCGCTCGGACCACCAGACCTGGCTCAGGAGATGTGGCAGCAGTTGTTTTTCAAAGGTTTGTATATTTAGACAAAGCCTCCCAGAGGTGGAGTCCCCATGGCTGTGTTGGTTTGGAGCTGTGCTCAGTGTCATTCCCCACCCTTTGGGCCAAATGTGACAGATGCTTGTGTTTTCCTGGGCCTGGGATCAGATGTCAACTGGCAGATCATATATCAGGCCCACCTCGCTGGCTCTGTGTAGCTTCCAGCCCGGTTTTCTAGGCCTGCTCATAAGTGAGATGAGGTTCAAGATGTGCCAAACTGAATCAAACACGCCATGAAGATTAAACAGGTATTCTAATATATGATTCCAGTGCTATTTATACACATACACACACTAATGTTCAAAGGTATGGGTTCCGTTTGATTTTTGTTTTGTTTGTTTGTTTTAAAAGAAATGAATTCCTGTAGTTCTTTTTGTAGTTCTTTTGTGGTTTCTATTCATCAAAAAATCCTTCAAAAACATTGTTTCCATAGAAATATTAAGCGGCACAATGTTTTTAATATTGAAAATCAGCATATTAGAATGATTCCTGAAGGAACTTGTGACATTGAAGACTGATGTAATGACTGTTGGAAATTCAGCTTTTCCACCACAGGAATAAATTACATTTTAAAATATAATATAGTGTAAATAGGTAGTTATTTTTAATTTAATTACAATTTTATTTAACATATTACTCTTTTTTTTTCTTTTCTGTATTTTTTATCAAATAAATGTAGCCTTAGTGAGCACAAGGATTTACAGACCCCAAACTACTGTATATACCAAAAAAAGTACTATGGTCCAAAAAAAAATTTATATTACATTCAACCCATGTTAAATATATATATCAAAAAACTTACAAAAAAATATAATGGGAACTGATTTTTCAGCAGTTCGGAAAGAATCAGTGATAGTTGTCTCATGATCCTTCAAAATTAAAAACATGTGCGGCTTACTAGTAATAGGCCTATGTGGCTTTATCAGGATTGAATTTGTCGTCGGAAGTTTTCGGTTTGAGTAATTTAGATGCAAACTTCACTGTAAATGAATGTGAACAGTTCTGTGATGTTTAATGGGTTGGTAGTGATAGTGTACAGTAAGTGCTGTAAGCCAGAGTACTTCAGTCATCAAAATACAGTGACCTGGATATAAATATGCACTTTGTTACATCCTCCAGTTTTCAATTGGATAGGGTAGAGCTGGTCTCTCCAGCCCTGAGAGCCGTGAACCGGTGTGACCAAATGACAGGCCCGGTCCGCCGCCTTTGCTCTGAGTGCCTGATAATGATGTGTGTGTGTGTGTGTGGGGGGGGTGTTTAGGGGGGGTGGTGTGTGTATAGTCTGCGGGGAGGGGTGGAGAGATGCTAGGCTGAAGTCCTAAGCATGGTGGAGGGTGGTGAGAGACTCGCTGGCCACCCAAGTGGCAGAAAACCTGCATGTTTTCTGCTGACCCCTACACATTAACAGAACACTTCCTCAATTTGTCTTCTGTGTTCATGAGGCACAAACAAAATTTCCTCTCTTTTTCGCTGCCTTTTAAGACGCTGCATCCCCCACAAGCCTCCTGCAAACCCTCACGCCCACCTTCAGTGCACACACTTAACAATTAGTACTTTCTTACTGGTGGGTGGTGTGTGTATAGTCTGCGGGGAGGGGTGGAGAGATGCTAGGCTGAAGTCCTAAGCATGGTGGAGGGTGGTGAGAGACTCGCTGGCCACCCAAGTGGCAGAAAACCTGCATGTTTTCTGCTGACCCCTACACATTAACAGAACACTTCCTCAATTTGTCTTCTGTGTTCATGAGGCACAAACAAAATTTCCTCTCTTTTTCGCTGCCTTTTAAGACGCTGCATCCCCCACAAGCCTCCTGCAAACCCTCACGCCCACCTTCAGTGCACACACTTAACAATTAGTACTTTCTTACTGGTGAACAAAGACAGTATGGAAGCTGTGTGGCCTGTAAAGGCCAATAACCTCTATGACATGTGAGGGACTGCATGCTCTTTCAAATGGACATACTGGCTGCTTTACAACACTCCCCAGGACGCTCGCTAAATAACGTCCGAGCTTGTTTATCTCGCACGACCCCAAGCAAAGTTACAGCCCTTTGACTGGTGGTTCTGTTCTTTCTGTAAGAAATAAAGCCAAGGACTAATCAAACCACTTATCGGATTCTCGAAGATGTAAAGCGCTGTATGCAAGAGAAGATGGATGAGTTGTAATGATCCAAAAACGTCTGAAACATCGCACTTGTTGAATCAATAAGATTTCTATGTTTGCAGCATTGTGTCATGCACCTGTACCTAACTTTTTGGTTTGAATGTGCATTTCTTCTTTGAATTCTGCTGTTAAGTTTATAGTTTTAGATCAGGCTTGATGAATTATTTCAGATACATACAGAATATATACATACACTCTAACAGGCATTAAATAAGTAGAGAG